>JZKD02S1549993.1:78785-89886 GCA_000966675.3 Picea glauca
ACTCAGGAAAAACCATTCAATATCACATGTCGATATAAATATAATAAGATAACATATCAGCAAATCCACAACATCATCATAATCCATAATCGAAACAGTCAATCATATAATGAACCGGATCACTTGCACACAAGTATCCTCAAAGAATAATTCCAATCAAGTGTACGCAAGAGTGGGATGTTACATACACCCCCTCTTGTTTTAAACTCCATTCTAAAGTTTCACAGTATATAAATGTTGAAATAAGGTATCTCACAATATTTATATGCCTAGCTATCAAACAAAAATGGAAACTTTTGACGCATATCATATGCGTCCTCCAAGGTCATCGAGTGCAGACTATAGTTTTCCCACTAGACCTTGACCTGATCTACTGTTCGACATCATAGTTATCAAATGCGATGGTCCAAAATGTGGATTGGATCCATCATGAGTGCACACGTGTATGATACCTTCAAGGAACTCATGTCAATCACATGTGTAGGATCACTAATATAATGTCTCAAAACAGATACGTGAAAAACATCATTTATATGCCTCAAAGAAACAAGCAAGGCTAGTCGATAAGCAACGAGCCCCTTCCTTTACACAACCTCGAAGGGTCCCATGAACCTAGGAGAGAGTTTATCACTCTTTCCAAACTTGATCAAACTCTTGTGCGGTTTCACCTACAAGAAGACTCGATCACCAACTTCATAACTACGGTCGACACGATGCGCATCGGCATAACTCTTCTGTCGATCCTATGCTTCCTTGATCCTTTGTCTTATCGTATGCATCTGATCTTCAATTTCTTGGATCACTTATAGTCCCACCAGGACCCTATCCTCAAGTTAATCCCAACTCAAAGGCATCTGACACGGTCGCCCATAAAGAAACTCGAATGGCGCCATCTTAATGATGCTTTGATAATTGTTTTTATATGCAAATTTTACCCATGGAAATAATTCTTCCCAATGCTTATGTTGGTCTATCACGTACATACGCAACATATCCTCCAAGATTTGGTTCGTTCGTTCAGTCTGCCCATCTGTCTCTAGGTGATACGCAATACTAAAGTTAAGTTGGGTTCCCAAGGCCTCTTGGAAACTATTCTAAAATTATCCTTTAAACATCGATCCTCGATCGGATATAATCCTCTTAGGCATTCCATGCAGCCTCACTATCTCGTTGTTGAAAACTCTAGCTATGTCAGGTGCCTGATACGTCATACGCACAAGAATAAAATGAGCACTCTTCATCAGAGTGTCTACTATTACAAAAATCGAGTCGTGTCTCTTTGCCGTCAAGGGGAATCCACCAATGAAATTTGTCGAAATGACCTCCCATTTCGATTCTAGAATAGAGTGTGGTTGTAGTAATCCTGTCGAATGTCTATGTTCATCCTTCACTTGCTGAAATTCTAGACACTTTTCCACATAGTTGAATATGTCTGCCTTCATTCCTTTCCAGAAGAATAAGGGTTTAGGATGATCCATGTATATTGCTCTATGATCCTCGTTTAGGATAAAACTCCTCAACTCGTAATTGGGAGGTATGTAAATCTGATTATTAAATATCAATAATCTGTCATTGTCCACAGTAAATCTCTTAAGTTTTGGTACCATCATTTTGTTTTGTCCGATAAAATCCTTAACCTCTTTATACCATTCATCATTGCACTGTAAAGTTAGAATATTTTTGCGTATACTCGTCTAACGAAGCATCACCGAAAATATCTGTGGTCTCCGACTCAATGCATCTGCCACTTTGTTCATTGTTCCTTTTATGTAGGTAATCTCGAAATCATACTCGCTAAGCAATTCCAACCAACGCCTTTGTCGCGCGTTCAAGTCTCTTTGCATAAAGATGTGATGTAAACCACAGTGGTATGTTTTTAGTTCAAATTTCCATCCAATAAGGTAGTGTCTCAATACTCTCAAGGCATACACAATGGCTAACAACTCCAAATCCTGCATCGCATAGTTCTCCTCATGTCTTCTTAAATTTCTCGAGATATAAGCGATCACTCAACCATTTTGCATCAAGACTCCACCTAAGCATTCCTTGGATGCATCAGTGCATACTAAGAAGTCCTTATCCATGTCAGGGACCTTTGGTATCAAGGTTGTTGTCAACAACTCCTTGAGCCTCTGAAATGTTTCCGTGCATTTCTTGGTCTAGACAAACTTCTTGTTATTCTTCTGCAATTCCTTAATCAGATTTGCTATCTTCGAAAAACCCTCGATGAACCATCAATAATATCCCTCTAAACCCATGAAGCTACGCACTTTTGGGACATTTGTTGATGCAGGCCATCCCATAAAATATTTTACCTTCATTGGATCCATAGTGATACCTTCGTCAGAGATGACGTTCCCTAAATAATGGATCTTTGATTGTTGAAACGATCATTTCGACAGTTTTCCAAACAATTTGTTCTCTCGGAGACACTGTAGTACCAAGCACAAGTGTTCAGCATGCTCCTCCATCGTTCGATAATATATCAAAATATCATCAATGAACACTTGAACAAACTTGTCTAAGTATTCGCATAACACCCCATTCATCAAGCTCATAAATACCCCTTTAGCATTTTTCAATCCAAACGGTAAAAAAGTAAACAAGTAATGTCCAAACCTTGTCTTAAAGGAAATCTTAGGAATGTCTTCCTCCTTGATCCGTAACTGGTGATACCCTAATCTCAAGTTGATCTTTTAAAATATCATCGTGCATTTCATCTGATCAAACAGATCATCTATCCTTGGCAACATATACTGCTTCTTGATTGTTTCCTTGTTCAATTTATGGTAGTCAATGGAGAGTCTCCATGACCCATCCTTATTTCGTATGAAAATAACAAGCGCACCCCATGGTTGGACATATAAGTCCTAGGTCCAGCAAATCCTTCAATTTCATTTTCAACTCCTATAACTCCGAGGTCGACATCTGATAAGGCGTTCTTTCTATCAGTTCAGTTCTCAGTTTCAATTTGATGGTAAATTCCAATTCCCTCTCCAGTGGCAACCCTGGTAACTCCTCTAGGAAGACATCTGCAAACTCTCGCACTACCGGAAGGTTTTTTAGGCCTTCTGCCATGCCATTTTCGTTTAACACAAGGATCGCATATAGATTGCATCCCTTGTGCATGCTCTTCCGTAGTTGTAGGGAAGAGATGAACCTTAGGGAAACTCCCTCGTTCCTTCCTATAATCATGCATCTCTGACCCTCATCATCGACCAAACTCAATCGTTTTTTCTTACACTTGAGTATCGCCTCATGTGATTCCAACCATTCCATACCGATCACAATGTCATAAGATGCTAATATCATTACTTACAGGTTGGCCTTCGTGACAAACTCTCCCAGGTTAAGGCCATAACCCATAACCTTTCCTCCAACCTTTTGTTTGGCTCTTGAAGCCATTTCTACAAAGATAAACTCGTCATGTTCAACTGCCTTTACCTTAATTCCTTTTAGTGTTGCACCATAAATAAAACTCTTTGTAGCACCTGGATCTATCAAAATACTAAGGGTCTGGTCAGCGACGGTACCTAACATCTCAAGAATAGTAGACGGGTGCTCTACTTGGAATTTATTCACCACTGCATGAATCTGATGGGCCTTGCCCAAATCTCCCATGGTAGTGGGTATGACTGATTTGGATGCTCTGGTCCTCTCAACTAGGCATTCATGCTGGTAATGTGGATCTCCACATGTCCAACACCCTGTCTTTGGTCCAGTACTCCTTCTCTCTGACGTTGAAGCTGACGATCCATTGGCCTGAAACCCTGATCTATTTTGTTGAACAGGCCTAAAATATTGTTGGTGCGATCTATTTTGTTGTTGATGTTGTGGTCCTATGTAGGGAGTTTGTTGTTGAGGATCTAGTCGTCGAGGTGTAGTGAAGGTGGATCCTCTCGGAGTGCCTCGATATGTTGGTGGATTCCTAGTTAGTGTCTGATGTTGTTTCATACCAAATGTTGTTTGTCCTCCTGGTCTCAATGGAGTCCTTCTCTAACCCCCTTTGATGAGCTCCTCCTCTGCTATGAGGGCCTTCTGGATAGCATCGTGCAAAGTTTGAGGCATCAGAATCCTCACTTTTTCACGAATTCTGACATTAAGGCCGAACCCCTGGAGTCAATACTCTATCATGTGACCTTGTGGGAGACTAAGGGCCTCTAAGGAATAATGACCCTTCCTTATTGTCTCCCCTTAGAATCATCATGAGAGACTATCACAGTATTCCTTCATGGAATCGTGGATATCTCAAACTAGGTAATCGTTAACCTATAGTTAGAGCCATGGCGGGAGTGCTTGTAGTTTGTGGCAGGGTTGCTGCCACACCTCTCCCTCAATATCTCTCATTGTCGTGTGTGACCCCTTTACTCCAAATGTGAGTTTGGTTAGCAAGCTATCATCATCCTGCATCCATCAACGAAACATGTTAGCGATCGAAAATCAACATCATAATACACTAGTCATATGTCACATATGCAATATCAAAAACACTCAAACTATAACAGGCCACTCCCTGAATCGATCCACATTCCAAGGAGGTCCATTGATGCCATCAACATCGTCAATCGGTCCAGAGTCCTACACACTCAGGAAAAACCAGTCAATAGCACATTTCGATATAAATATAATAAGATAACATATCATCATATCCATAACATCATCATAATCCATAATCGAAACAGTCAATCATATAATGAACTGGATCACTTGCACACAAGTGTCCTCAAAGAATAATTCCAATCAGGTTTGTGCAAGAAAGGGATGTTACACATTTGGACACCATTCTAGCTTATAATGATTATGTGCATTGACACAATCTGCTCAAACAGTAGACATATCTTACTTTTCTACTTTTTGATGGATCTTTAAGTTTTTATTTGAACTATTCTCCTTTGGAAAGTGATTACAATCATCACCTAGTCAATGCATGATAGGAATACATTTTACAAAGATGAAACACCCCTTCATAGGGTCTTTATACTAGTCCGCTTCCTCATCATACCTATCCATCAATATGTACCACACCTGTGGAAGCCCTAGCTGTCATGCCTATTACCATAATAAAGATTAACTCATGTGTGTACACATATGTCATCATCACCTAATCAATGCACGATGGGAATACATTTTACAAAGATGGAACACCCCTTCATAGGATCTTTAGAATAGTCCACTTCCTCATTATACCTATCCATTAGTATGTACCACATCTATGGAAACCCTAGTTGTAATGCCTATTACTATAATAAATATTAACTCATGTTAGTACACCTATGCCATGAGAAACATTATTTAAAATATTCATGGTGACATATTATAGTTCATATTCATATTATAATGAACTATAAAATATGTTTTTAAATACTATAGTTCATAATATTTTATATTATTTTATATTTCATTTTTTATTATATCATATTATATTATAATGTCAATTTCATTAAATTTGAACTAATAAGGTATAATCTATTCTAAAAAATTGTGAATTCCAAGTATGAAAGTGTGAATATCATTCCTTCTAAAGTGGAAATTGGATTCTAAAAGTGTGAATTTTGGTTCTCCAAAGTGTCAATTTTGATTATGAAATTCTGAATTTGAAATCGAAAAGTGTGAATTGAAATTCCAAAAGTGTCAACTACAATTTTAAAGTTTATATTTCATACAATAATTAATTGAAAAACTTGTGCTAATGACCTTATTAAAGGAAATCTTAAAGAATCAGCAAATATATCCGTTGTTGGAGATCCACCAGATACTTATATCAATGACAACTTTGTTGAACAACAAGCAGTGTTTGCATTTTAAGAATATTTCACTTTGAATACAAGGAGTGATGCAATGGAGGATAGATAGTTGTTAAATAGTTTAGGATGCTTGTGGATCAGATTGATTATAACTCATTGGGGTTATGAGACATGCATGAGGTGATTTGTTTATATAGTTTATGAGATATAGATATTTGGTATCATACCTTTACAAGGGTTATGAGGCACTTAATGTGAAAATGGTATCCGAGGATGTTTAGAACTTTGATTACAACTAGCATATTATGCCCTTCTCAAGAATAGGGAGCAACTTGGAGTATTGATGGTTCAAACGATATTTTCAAAGAACAATCATATGAAAAATGTTTGATTTTATTGTTTAAGATTTTAGTAAAACAATTTCTAGTCAAAGTGTGTTTTGTTTTAGTAATTTTTGTTTTTCAATATTGTAATGCTTAAGCGAGGAAATTATAATATAATAATTACATGTGTAATAAAGTCACCATAGTGACTTAGCTAAAATTTAGGGTTTTGGGTTATTATTATCTTCTAAGAATTCGGACAAATATCACCTCTCAAACTCTATTTAAGAGAGGCAAATACTATTGTAACAGTGTGAAGTATTTTTTTAATGTAATGTTTATTTGTTGTGTGTATCTATGTCTCAAACCTATCTATGGTTTTGGAATTTATCAATCAATCTCATTTCATAATAAAATCACTAGACACTACAAAAATTTTAGTTCATGTAGCTCTTCCATGCCATTGTGTACATAGATTTTAAATGCTCAATAGACGCACCATCTATTGAACAATAGATTTTAGAGAAGCAAATTTGCATAATTGCTACTATTGTTGGTGATTGCTATGACTCATTTTTTTTTAATTTACTTCAATTAACATCGTGCTTCAATGTTGCTTCTTTGAGAAACACTTTAGAACAAACCCTCTACAATGCCTTCATTTCACATGACATCAAAAAGAATTGTGTGTGTGTGTGTGTGTGTGTGTGTGTGTGTGTGTGTAGATAGATAGATAGATATATACACACTAGACAAGAGTGATTCATTTCCAAGTGGCATGCCTACATTATGAATGTGTTAGTATTGTACAAATAGGTCAACATAGAAGGAGGTGAATTTGAAATTCAATGGTTATGAGTTGTTTAACACTAACATATATGTTTGAAGTGTCAAATCATGAACAGTTATTCTAATATTTTATTCAACACATCTTTCTTTGAAAGTTATCCACCTATTGTGACATGTTTTAAGTTATCCTCATGTACATTCCCATCAATTTCTCCAATTTTATTGCAAGATGTTGTTGGGATTGTATTCATTAGTGCAATGAATGTTGTTATAGAAATAAAAATGAACAAACCAAAAGAAATATCTAGAGTATCGATAGAAAATGATTCCATAAAATATTTTAAGTTCTCCTCATGCACATTTCCAACCATTTCTCCAATGTAGTTCCAAGAAATTGTTGGGATTGTATCCATTGGTGCAATGAGTGATGTTATAGAAATAAAAATGAACAAACCAAAAGAAATATCTAAAGTATCGATAGAAAATGATGCCATAAAATATTTTTCCCTTCTTGTACTAAACATCAAATAACTTGTCAACATGCCAAAAGAAGAATCAACTCATTCAAGGAAATAGAGAAATAACAACAACAACAACAAAATGCATTTTCCCCCATTCTAGATGATATCCAATATGATGTTATAATGTAATTAGTGCACACTCCCAAGAAGTCAATTATGGCATATCTTTTGTCTAGATAGCATATAGTTATTCACATTGTTTTAAGTACAACTTAATTTTCCTAGACAAAATAATTTTAACCTCATCGATTTTTATTTGTATTTGTGTATATTTGAGCTTGACATCTTTATTTCTTATTTTTCATGTGACAATTATGTCAAATATACACATAAATTATCGTATATTTAGTGAATATTAGGTTTTTAAAAGTTGTTATTTGACATTGATGATTTGTTATTAAACTATTCATACTCTTTCTATTAATTTGAATGTGAATGGTCCCCTTTGATGAACTTCAAGTCTCTATATAACCATTTTGTTATGACAAGAAATTTGTATCCTTTGCATTAAGATTCTACTTTTATGTAGTATATTGTTGAACCACATGTGTTACTTGTTTAGTTTTAAGTGTCTCCACAAGAATATTTGATGCGTTCTTTATTTGCAATATTCAATATGCTACATACATCTAGCTTTAGTTGTATATATATTATCCTTTCACCAAGATAAATTACTAATTTTCCATATATGTTGTTTTGTCTCAAGCATCATTGAAGACAAGGAGTCAAAATAAGACTATAGATTTTTTTCCCTATCAGGAAGTATGCACTTTAGGTCTAAATCCTACAATTTGAGTTTTCATATAACTTTTTTACTGTTGGTGGCATGAAAATATACAACTAACTATAAAAGTTTAGGATTCGATCTTTTTACAATTTGTTGGCTACTCATTGGATAACATTGCATATTTTATTTACACTCAGTTATTACAAAAATTCCTATTTCCATCAAAATGAAACTTGTCGTAATTTTCTTTCAATGTTGAGCAATTAATAATAAGTTTATTTTTACTTTTCTTAAATTGCAACCATATTCTAATGTAATGAATGAGTCATAATATTGTCATATTTTGATTGTAATTTTTTGTATGATATGATTATTATCTAAATATAAATTTTTCATGTTTATTTTTCAGCAATTATGGTATTATAACTATTAATAGTTTTTGAACTCCACAAGTCACTTTCAACAGCGTGGTCAAACTAATTTGTTCCTGACTTTTTGTACACAAGCAATCTCCTTGCAAGAAAAATGCATCTATTAAGAATTTTTAGTATAGTCACAGTTCCCAAAGGCACATTGGTCATCCTAATACTCTCATGTAGACTACTACTAGTAATTCACATTACAAAGTATTCAGGTTTTCCCTATCTAATATTCTTTAGTGGCATACTTTTGCAATTAGGTCATCCCACGTTTCTTACATAAATGTCACTTTTTTTTGCAAATGCATTTGTGATTTCTAACATATTAAAGACATATAATGTGAACTATATCTTCATAGTAGATCCAAGAATTGAGTAGACATCAAGAAGTCTATAAATTTAGAAGTCTTAAAGGGCATTGTAATGTCCTCAACATTCTTCAAAATAAAATGCAAGTTAAATGTTTGAACTAAAATGTAGTAACAATCCTTTATGGACTTTAGTTCACCTATTCTTCCTTTTGTCTCTAGAGAATGAGCAAGTACATTTTGAGTACAATAGTAGCAATTATTTGGCAAGCCATAAAAGAAATTTGTCATTAATGATTTCATAGTGCTTGTTGTAGAAATGAGAATTCCCTTATTAGAAATTATTGCAATATAAGAAGCCAAACATATCAAGTTCAAATGTTAGCTGAAATGGATGCTTGCATAAAATAAAATGAAGTTGTCATGAGGAATATTTAAACAATTGTTGAAACTCAAGAAAAAATTATGCCTAACAAATGAGAAATATTATTACTTGAGAATACTTGCCCAAATGACAAAAACCAAATCAACTTATATTTGTAGAACTTCAAATTTAATTAGTGGGAGGAAAGTACTAAGAACTTCTATTAAACACAACTTTTGTCCATCTTAACTAATCATTGTTAACTTATTAGTCAAAACCTGGTGCAATAAAAATTAATTATTTATATTATAAATTATTTAACTTGTAGATATAAAATATTGTATATCACTTTTGGCCATCGTAGTATTTGGGATATATATATATTTCATAGCACGTTATTTCACTGCATTAAATTGTAGTTGATGTGTTTATATTATTGTTTCATTTAACTCTCTTCAATCTTTTTGGCGATATTCTATAATGTGTTATGGTATCTTTACGGCCAAGCCAAACGAGTGATTTGACTGATAAAGTCTACAAAGGTATACATACCCTACTTTCCTTTGGATTTGAACTTGTAACCTCTTAAGAAGAAACATATATTCTTAACCATTAAACCCACTTAATATAAACATCAATTTATATATTTTTATATATTTATGTAATGTTTTTATTAAAATGACTTACTTTTATTCAATGAACAATATCTTTATTTCTAATGTATTTATATATTTTTTATTTTTTTAACAAAATAATATATATGTTTTTGATAATATGTGTATGATCTTTAATTTAAATTTTTTATTTTCATTAAATATATTTTGTTTGCAAATTTGTTTATCAACATTAAATTCAATTTTTATTTTACCTATTCATATTTCCATGATCCAAGAGATTGATTGTTGCATGGACATAGACACTAAGATACTTTGTTTAAAATCCATGTCCTTGTTTAGATTTTACGTATTGTTTAATGAGATTTTACGTATTGTTTAATGAATGGAAAAAAAAAAATACTACCTTACTTACAAACAAGTTTGTTCCTCCATAGAAAATTACATTTCACTCACAAAATCCATTATCAAACATTTTAACTGACTAGCATTTTTTCTCTCCTTTTTCCATTTTGTCCCATTTTGTCTAAATTAGTTAAAAGCAGCAAAAGCGTTACTTCTTCTATGTAGATTTTGTTTTGTTTTTTTTTGTTAATTTGTGCGGGACCTGTTGGCTACGCGATTAACCTGTGGCTTGAGAAACTGGGGCATCTAAGCTGTCAAAATCACCCGGGGATCGCACCCGGCCTAAGCCACACCAACCCTTAACATGGCTGGATTTTTTGTCCCTGCAGGTTTCGAACCAGTGACTTTAACATCACGAAGTGGCTTAACAACACACTCCGTCACCAACTGTCCTACACCTCGGAGACATGTAAATTTTGTTTTATTGATATTAAGAAACATAATAAATAAATTATAGATTCGTATAATCAATACTGTGAAACAATGTAAAAAATAGCTAGTGTGAAAAGATGTATAACTGATGTAAATGATGCAGTACACACCAAACAATGCCTTGCTATATGTTCATATCAAGAATATAGTTGGTGAACTAACTCCATAAAATAGTTTTGAAATTTCACATTCGTCATTACTTTCCAACACAAAATTCATAATTCATGACATTGAATTTTTTTTGGTTGTATTTCGATTCACATTCATACAAATTTATTAAAAAATGTTTTTAATTTTTTTTAATAAAAAATAAACATGGTTAAAATCATCACTCTTTAACATATATATAAATATTTTGTCAATAATTTGAATATAAAATTGAATATTTTCTCAATAATTTAAATATAAATATACTAAATTAATTAATAACTCATAATTAATAATTCATGACTAAA
>JZKD02S1549993.1:110223-132342 GCA_000966675.3 Picea glauca
TGTTGTGATAACCAAGCTTACCATATTTCTTGTCTCTATGTATTTCCATGCCCAAGATTTATTTTGTTGCTTCCAGATCTTTCATAACAAATGTCCTAACCAAATGAGCCAACCTGTTGATATCGAACATGTTTGTGCTTGCTACAAGCATAAAATTTAACGCCAAAATAATAAATATACCATACACACAATGGTTATACTCACTTCTTGTAAAATTTGTCTCATCATGAAGGAATCAAACATCTTGTACCACTTGTCTGGCATGCTTCAGGCCATACAATGATTTCTGAATTTGCAAACAAATCTTCTATTGTGATTCTGAACTAACCTTTTCGGTTGTTCCATATACATCCTCTTTTCAAAAAAAACTCCATGTAAAATAGTTTTAACATCTAGTTGTACTAACTCAAGATCAAGTAACACAACTAGTGCTAACACAACAAGAATAGAAACAAGCTTTTAACAACTGGTGAGAAACTTTCATGGAAATCAATACCTTCCAAATACCCTTATGCTACCAGTCATGCTTTGAACCTTTCATCTTTTACTATGTTTGATTTTATAAGAGGAGATTCATCAAACACTGCATCTATGTCCATGATGATTTTGTGGGCAATTGGATCCCACATTCAGCATTTCTTAACATCATCACCATATCAAAGATCTACCTGTTTGATATGGGTCTTACATAGAATGTTGATAAGCATCACAACCAAATAATTTCACATTTGAGTAATCACCACGTGACATGTTCATACCTCTTCTGGAATCTTCCAGTCTTTTGCAACCGATGGTGGTTGAGTTACCAGATAGCACAATTGCTTCTGTCCACAACTATTGTTGCAACTTGGCATTAGTGAACATGCTTATTCGATCTGAACTCACTTGCAGTGCTTTCCAAGTTCCATGGATATGAACCTACTTTCATCATATATTCTCAAACACTTAATTGACCTGCCAACACATCATCCTTTCTATAGACCCACCTTTATAACCTGGACACACTGGACCACCTCGAACTTTGCATTCGAACAACTTTGACCAAATCTGGTCAAACCACCCTAAGTGAACCTTTTTCGCTCACCTCTAGGGACTTCACACTAGAGTCTTAGTGCTCCACCTCAACATGAACATTCCCTTGACCAAATGTGGCTAAGTTGTCCAAGTAATCCTTCACCGCTTACCTCCAAGCCCATTTATGTAATATCCCAAGATCGAGCCCCAGTTGTAAATGTGAATGTAAATATGTTTTATATGCTAGTGAGCCAGGTTATTATAGGCAAGAAGGTTTATGTGATTATTAGGCCGAAGAGCCTAGATGCTAAAGGTCAGTGAGCCTGTTTTTGTATATGTAAACACTCATATCATTAATAAAATACATCGTTGCGTGTAGACCAACCATGATAAAAGAGTATGGGGGGGGTAAACTCCACTAAAAAGGGAAAGGGGGGGCTAAGAGCCTAGGAAAAGGGATAAGCTAGAGGACTTATCTCTAAGGGGATAATATAATATTATTATTCCTAAAGACCAAGGTTGGACATAACCTATGTTATCCTAAGTTCCTATGGGAAAGGGAACAAATCACAAGTGGAGCCCATGAAGATTCATGATGACAAGTGTCCAATTTGGGACATGCATACAAAGAGTTGGAGCTTTGTGCATGAGGGGAGGAATTCCTATTGGCATTGGTTCCATTCATTGAGCCATTCATTCCATTCACCATTCTTCCCATTCACACACTCATCCATTCAACCATGATCGCCATCAAGTTTACCTCGAGATCCTACATGCATTCCTCCAACCAGACCCCGTATTTTCCTATGATCAGCAGTAAACCATATCCTTGATGGGATGGGAAACATACATGTATCTTCATGTCACTGGAAGCGCTTGTGCCTTACCCGAAGGCTGTCGTTGTCATCACTTGTTCCTTACTTGAGAGCCATTTTTTCCATCACCTGTACCTGTACTTAGTTGACTTAAGCACTGGACTGAAGAAATGGGTTTCCAGGCCCGTGGGATTGAAGAGGCGGGTTTTCAAGCCCATGGATTGAAGAGGCGGGTTGTCAAGCCCATGAAAAACTCTCTTCAGGTGAGAGAATTTTTGGGAATTGATTTCCTAATGGAGCCCAACTGCAACTACAATTCTTTGATACTTCCTGTCTAGCCTATTGTTGAAGCCCTGAAAGGGAAGTGGGGCAATTGAAGGAATGTTGAGAAAAGAAGGGGCACACTTCCCGGGGTGGGTGATCCAGGTGGATATTGGTGTCCACCCACCTATTCCAACTAGCTCCTCTTGTTAGTTTTTAGTTCAGCACGTTCTTTTGTACTTATTTGTAATTGCGGGTTCTACACTTATGGGGCTATCTAAAGCCCTACACATCTTCCCTATGGATAATGGTCACCTCTCACCTAATCCAAATGGATTATTTTGTATGTTTTCATGTCATCACATCTTGTTGTACTTCCGGGGCCTTTTTGGATCCCTAAACAGTGTTTTTTTGGCTCGCCACAATCAAACTGTAAATGAAGTCAAAGTTTGACAGTGTAATGTGTAGTTCTCTATATATGAACTTTAAAGTTACGACCCCAGGAAGTTATGGTACCAACTTACCCATAGGGGCCCACATGACTTTTCGCATTTCACCTCCTAGGGTTAGGTTTTTCGATGTCTATGGTTTTGGCATTCATAAGTAATATTAAAAATTACTCTGGAGCCTCATTGTAATCATTTTTTTCAGATGGATGTGCGCAGCAAGCACATCTCTTCTCAGAGATAGCTACCACAATTCGAACAAGTTTTTTAGTTTTGCAATTTTATAGTTTCAGTCTATTTCATTTATTCAATAGAAGATATTGTTCACTGGATATCTGTGTTGTTCTTCATATCTCTATGTTTGTTGTATTCATTTTGTTAATCAGTTTGTTTTTCTCCTAAATTTGGACCAGTGGTATCAAAGCGGTCTTCTCTTCATTTATTTTTCTTCGTGCATGTCCCCAACAATATTTGGGTACAATAATTTGGAACTCGAACCAATCAAGTCATCGCAATATCTGTCACGCCAAGCCCAACAAAAACCCATGGAAAATGAAAAGAAAGATGATGGAGTAGGAAATCCTTTTAAAATATTGCTTGAGGGAGCCCTTGCGCGACAAGGGAAAGACTTGATGGAAAACTTTGCGCAGATCCTTCAGTGATTACCCACAAGACAAGCATCTTCATCAAGCGTCCATGCAACCCCCTTCAAGGTACAAGTAAATTTTGATATTACATTATTTGAAGGACTAATATATGTGGATGTTGTAGATAAATGGTTGAATCTGGTCGAAGGGTATTTTTTCCATCCATACTTTTTCCGATAGGGAAAATATTACTTTTTCACTCCTCAAGGTCATCCCCCATGTTAAGGACTGGTGGGACACTTACTCTGAGCAAAGGGCCATAGAGGAATATGCAATATTTTTGGTTGCCCCTACATGGGATTGCTTCCAGGATTCCATTAAAGAACAATACTACCCTATTGGAAGCTACGAGGACTAGTACATCGGATGGACCACCCTACATCAAGAAAGGGACCAGATAGTACTAGATTTCACCAATATTTTCCATACCATGCGCAGCAAGTTGGGTATCAAAGACTCTGAGCGACATCTGGTGCTCAAATATGATGGTTGTTTCCATAGATACATTCAAACAAAAATGGATTTTTTGGACATCGCCTCATTGGGTATGGCGTATAGATATGATGTCAAGATTGAGCAGAAATTTAAGCAGAAGAGGTGATGTTTTGGATCTTTAAACTCCTCATAGTCGAAGCAGGGAAAAGGCAGCCCCAACGCACACAGAAAGGGACAGAGAAAAGATGGCCACTCTTAGGAAAACCAGTCCAAGCCATAACACAAGAAGGCAAATGAGAAGAAGAAGAAGTACACAGGAAAATGGTGTGAATACAATAAAATCTATTGGCACAACACTGAAGAATGTCGCTCGAAACAGTCACTCGTGGCCAAGATGAAGGCTTCCGAGTCAGAGGTCGATTTTGATTCTAAATCAAATCCATAAGGAGGGAAGTGGATTATCGATGATTAACCCAGTTCCATTATCGCTACCACCAAAGTCCAGCCAAATGAACCAGAGGAACCAAAGGAAGGGGAACTCCTCTTTCACTCACATATGTGGGTAAAGGGGGCTCCACTTCATTTCATTGTCGATGGCGGAAGTCATAAGAACTTGATCTCAGTAAAGATCATCAAGTGTCTGGACCTATCGATGAAATCGCACCCGCAACCCTACACCATTAGTTGGCTTTGCCAAGAAAGACACCTTCCTATCAGCTAACAGTTTTGTCTTCCCTACGGCATCAAGCCCTTCAAAGATGAGGTATTATGTGACATTGTTGCCCTTGAAGTTTTTGATGTACTTTTAGAACAACCATATTTTTGGAAGTGTCATGTTGTGTATGAGTCTAGAACCCACAGTGTTATTATTACTTTGGGTAGACAATTGTATAGGATTCCATAGGTAGCGTCGCCTACCGCTATTTCTTTAATCTCTGTTAAGAAATGCAGTAAGGTCATTTCACAGATCAGGAAGTCCGTCTTCTTTGTGATCCATGCTCACAGTAAGAAGAAGGTTGATGCCACATCTGTAGCCTCTACATAGAGCCTCTCTTTGTAGCAGAAGCAAGTGGACGGGATCATGGAAAAGTATAGAGACATCTTCTCCTCACCCACCAGGGTACCAATGCACTACCAAGTCAAGCATCCAATTGATCTAACCCTTGTTGTACCTCTTCCTAATGGACCAGTCTATCATCACTCGTTGATGGAAAATGATGAAATCAAGTGTCATATCCAAGATATTCTTCAAAAGGGGCACATCATACCTAGCTCCTCCCCTTGCGGAAGCCTGATTGTATTGGTGCATAAGAAGGAAGGGACCTGGAAACTCTGCTTTGATTACAGAGACTTAAACAAAATCAAATTCATAAACTAGTACCCAATTCCCATGATTGATGGCCTTCTTGACCAACTTAAGGGCGAAAAGTTCTTCAGCAAGATTGACCTAAAGTCTGGCTACCAGCAGGTTCCAATCAAACCAACTTATGTCTGGAAGACGACTTTCAAATCTAAAGAAGGTCTCTTCAAATGGTTGGTCATGCCCTTTGGCCTAACAAATGCACTAGCCACTTCATGAGGTTGATGGATGATGTATTGAGACCCTTCACCAACTCTTTTTGGTGGTATATTTGGATGACATCCTCATCTTCAGCAAAACTTGGGAGGAGAACATGCGGCATATTCCGCAAGTTTTGAGCACTCTACGGTAGGACAAGCTATATGACAACTTGGAAAAATTTTCATTCGGCATGAACAGGGTCCAATAATTGGGCTACATTATTGATGAGCATGGCGTACATGTCGATTCTGCTAAGATCCAAGTCTTCTATGACTGGCCAGCCCCAATGACACTAACCCAGCTTCGGAGCTTCTTGGGACTGGCCAATTTCTATCGATGGTTCATGTTGGGATTCTCCCATATTACATTGGCCCTCAGCCATGTGACCAAGGTGATTGTAGGGAAAATTTCGTGTGGGGGAAGGAACAATAACAAGCATTTGATAATCTAAAGCATCGCTTGTTCTTAGCTCCAGTACTCTCCTTGCTTGATCTGCAAAAACCATTCGATATTGAGACTGATGCATCTGACTATGTTGTAGGCCCAATTATCACTTAGCACGGTCATTCGGTGGCATACCATAGTGAGACACTCTCAGATATTGTCTAGAAACACCCCACCTATGACAAGGAAATGTATTCCATTGTAAAAGCCTGTTGTCAATGGAAACATTACATTCTGGGAAAGGAGACGATCTTCCACACTGATCACAAGCCTCTATATTTCATACAGACACAAGGGAAGTTGTAGAATGATTACCATAAGAAGTGGTCCACCTACATGCAGCAGTTCCATCTCAACATCAATTATAAGATAGGGAGCACAAATCGTGTCGCTGACTACCTCAGTCAAATTTCCATAGATGCAATCACCACTGTTCTCCATTCCTTTGTACATGAGGCATATGAGTGACCCCAAAGTTATCAGCAAGATCCGAAATTCTCCACCACCTATCATCTCTTGGGTACAAGTGTGTCTGTCTCTAATTTTCACATTCAGGATGGGTTTTTATGCCATCTAGGCCATCTTTGTGTTCCTTTCAGCGAGCGTGCAAAGATGATTTGGGAATCCCACTACAGTCAGGTGGCAAGACATTTTGGCATGGATAAAACTATGGGCGTTCTCCAAAAACATTTTTATTGGCCAAAACTTTGATAGGACGTCAGCAAGTATATCATATCTTGCACTGCAAGTGCCATTGTCAAGCCAACAATAAATAAGAAAGGATTATACACCCCTCTTCCTAGCCCCGAGAATCCTTGGGAATCCATCTCGATGGATTACATGTCTGGCCTTTCGTCCACCCAGAAAGGTAATGATTGTGTATTTGTGGTCGTTGATCAATTTTTGATGATGGCCATTCTCACAATATACAAGAAGATCATCACAGTGGTAGATACTGCCAAGCTCTTCTTCGAATGAGTGTGGGTCCATTTTGGGATACCATAGACCATCATCTCCGATCGGGACAACAAGTTCCTCAACACATTTTGGTCGAGTCTCTAGTCACTATTGGACACCAAGATCACTAAATCCACTTCTTTCCACCCCCAAACATACGATCAAATAGAGATTGTCAATTGGATGATTGCGCACATTCTGCGCATGTAAAACTCTAAGAATCTGCGTACATGGGATGAGATTCTCCCCTATGTTCATCACAGTTACAACAAGGATCTCCATAGCTCCACCGGCCATAGTCCATTTCAACTGGGACTGGGATTCCAACCCTTGGGTCCCATTGATGTTGCACTACCTATGGAAACCACACAAACAGACTCTTCCCATGTTCATTCTGAGACCACCAAATCCACCAGATTCATTGAGTAGATTCAGCACATCTGCCAACAGGTCTAGGAGATTTTGCAAAAATCCAATGCTAAGTAAAAGGAGCACCGTGATCAACACAGGGTACCACACCATTTTCAGGTTGGAGACAAGGTCTGGTTACACTTGCAAAAGGAGTGACTTATCAGGCCCCATCAGAAGCTCCACCCACTTCGCTATGGGCCTTACACCTTCACCAAGGTTGTTGGTAACAATGCTTTTGAGCTCAACGCTCAGTTGGCTTACACCCAGTGTTCAATGTGGACCTCCTTCAGCCATATTTTCTACCATTCTTTGACACCTCAGAGATCGTAGAACAGTTGACACCAATAAATCTCAACTTTGATTGCATGCAACAGGAATCCATTGATCAGATAGTGGACACACAGGTCAAGGTAACTTGCCAACATAGGATCCAACTTTATTGGGTTGTCAAGGCAAGGCAGCTCCTACACCAAAGAAAGTGGCTCACTCAGGGCCAAATCCAGCAGAAGTTTCCTCACCTGATGGGGGAACTCAATGCAATGGAGATCATTTCTTCCTAAGGGGGGACAATTGATCCAAGTGGATATTGGTGGCCATCTACCTATTCTAACTGGATCCTCTTATCAGTTTTTAGTTCATCGTGTTCTTCTGTAGTTCTTTGTAATTGTGGTTTCTACACTTATGGGGTTGTTTGAATCCCTATGCATCTTCCAGGTGGATACAGGTGACCTCTCACCTAATCCAACTGGCTTATTTTGTATGTTTTCATGTCAGCACATCTTGTTGTATTTCCAAGGCTATTTTGGAGCCCTAAAAAGTGTTTTTATGGCTCGCAACATTCAAATTATAGATAGAGTTAGAGTTTTATGGCGTAATGTGTAGTCCTCTAAAATACCTTTCCAACGGGCTGTCACATTCCTAAAAAAGAGGTCATATGCAAAAGTTATGACCCAGGGAAGTTGAGGTACCAACTTACCCATAGGGGCCCACGTGACTTTTGGTGTTTCACCTCCTAGGGTTAGGTTTTTGGATGTCTAGGGTTTTGGAATTCACAATTAATATTAAAAGTGCCTATGGAGCCTCATTGTAATCATTATTCTCATATGGATGTGTGTAGCAACCACATATCTTCTTAGAGATAGCTACCACCATTCGAGCAAGTGTTTTAGTTATGTAGTTTTATAGTTTCAACCTATTTCATTTATTCAAAAGAAGATATTGTTCACTGGATATCTATGTTTTTCTTCATATCTCTGTTTTTATTGTATTCAATATGTTAATCAGTTCATTCTTCTCCTAAATATGGATCAGTGGGACATGCATGTGGGGAATGAGAGATTGTAGGTTATTAGTTTGAGTTGGCTCCTGGGATGAAATCCTTCCTGTTGCATGTGTAGCATCATCCTGGTTAGAAATCTCTTTACCTGGGTGGAGTTTATTCCCAGATTGGGGGTGATATTATGTTGAGAGTTCTGAGCAACATGGTCTAAGGTTGGGAGAATCCTAGAAGGTTTGCACATAGTTGGTGGTCTTCTATCAAAGATAAGATCAATTGTGTGTTAACTTCCATGTTGTGTATTTATACATGTGTTTATGTTTATGGGTTTTTCTTGTGAATGTTGCATGTATGTTTTTACTCTTACTTCTGCATGAATCTATGTATTTGCAAAATATATATTTTTATGCTTAAATTTTTATATATATACATATGAAATCATTGTTTCTAGGTGGCATGACCCAGTGGTCTAAGGCTGGGTATGTTACAATTTATAATGAAATTCACCAAGCGTTTTAGAGGCTTCATTATATGCAATCCATGGACACAATACCACGGGCTACCCTAAAATCATGGACCCGAAAAACCATGTGCTTTGACCTAAAAAACTCTCCATGACTTTTCAACTTGAATACTCCACAGAATCTTTCCACGAGTGTATCACTCCATAGGTTATTGATGTTATCACACCTTTTGCATGCGGTAAGGATCAATGAATATCACCCCTCTTCCAACACACAACACTCAAATCACCCAAATGCTATCTTCATATACCAAGATCGATGTTCCTCCCGATAGGTGCTGGAAGTGTTAGGGAAAAGAATAATGCCCCTGCAATGAACTCAGATCTCGTCCTCACATGCCAGATCTCATCCAACTCAACTCACATGCTCTAATATCATTTGTTGGGAAGCAGAAGCATAAACTTAACAATATTCTAATGGTGAAGAAAATAAAACCAATAACAAACTAGACACAACAACAATCACACAATTGACACAGTGATTTATGTGGAAACCCAATACAGGAAAAAACCACGGGGCAATGGTAATCAGTATTCTTATTATTCAAGGGAGAATTATAGTAGGCCACACCAACATACAACCATCCTCTCCTCACATACACACTGCACTCAATAGTATTTCATCTTGACACATCTATAGGTATGCTAGTTATATAGGATCAGTTATACAGTTAAACAATCTCGTTACAACCTGATCCATCAGTTACACATCATGTTCACTAAAGAGTGCATGCATGCACGTTCTAAATTTATCTATTGTTCATGCTACCACATGGGAAATTAGTTGGCACTTTTTCAACATGGTCAATGAATTTCGACCTTTCATGGAAATGCAATGCATTTTTGTTTTTTTTTATAGTCATGAAAATGTGATTAGAGTAATAATGAATGACGTTGAGGATCCTCATATTCATATACCATGACAATCATATAGTATTAATAAAAATCCATAAATGTCTTTAATGATGGGTAGAGTGTCAACCTCGAAACGTTGGACGTTTCAAAAAATTAGACACAATTTAATCTAGAAAGCTCAACTATGTTTCTAAGATCTGGTTTGATTGCTAAAGGTTAGAGATGTATATATCATCTACCCCTTTGGATTTGAACCTATAACCTTTAAAGATGAAACACATATTCTCAACCATTAAGCCCATCCCTTTAACTTTGAACATTGTCATAAAAACTAAATTAATGCTTTCATAAATAATGACATTATTGATAAAGTTGGAATGGAGACACTTGAAATAACACTGAAGTTTATCCAATAAAATTATTTGAAGCTTCGAATAATAACAAGGTTGTTAAATTAGAACGACGTTTGAAATTAGGAAGAATAGCAAGATTTTGAAATGACTGTCACGTAAGAATGTTCCTACACCATATAAAACCCTGCCAAACTTTAAAACATAAAATCTCCAATTAAATGCTATGTTGTTGGAGTTTCCGAAACTTGGGAACTTTGGGAACGTGGATACGATTATCCAGAACGAGTAGAAGTTTCCCTCAAATTTATATGAAAAGTGAAGTTGGGAGCGGCAATAATATATATTAAAAATATATAAAAAAAATATTTTAGATTACAAGGTATAGAGATATGATACATTTTAAATCTTATTTCAATAAAATTGAAGGTCAATTGAGGACAATGTTTCTCCTATTGTAACAACTACAATATTGAAATTACTAATTTAATTTGTGCTAATAATTATATGAATATATTTAACACAATACTGAAACTTTAATATCCATAAATATTCCATTATAAAATGAGAAACAAAATTGAAAATACACATATACAATTTTAACATCTTTTTAAAATTAAACTTTACATATATAAACTTTAAACATCTTTGTAAATTTGAAGCATTATTCTTTTATTATTGGAAAAAACAAAATAGTACTACTCTTCTAATATGAAAATACAATAATATCAACTACATAGTGGAGCAAATGCTTGTACTGGATAGGGTATTGATTTATTGTACTTTCATGTTTAGTTTGGGATTGAAGGAAAACATACATGCATTAAAAGTTTTTCATATCCACAACTATAAAGTGAGTATTATTAATTTTTTTGAAATAATATTTAATTGTAGTTTAGTTTTAGTTTTATAGTAATATTTTGAATAAATATAACGAAAATATTTGTAAGAAATTATGTATTTGTAATAATGGAATAAATATATTTACATTTTAATTTAATATAATTCTAATTTAAAGCTCTTCGTTTAGGAAACTGGTTCCCAAGTTCCCATTTCCTTGATCTTGAAGCTCCCAAAAAGCTCTCAAGTTCCCAAAAGAGTTTACAGTCAATTAGAGACGTTCCTAACCAGTTCTCAAGCTCCCATAACTTCTTCGGGAACAAGTTTCAAATATGTTGAAAATGTAGAGAGCAATTCCGTGCAACTATGATTTAATATGAATGTTTATATTAAAATTCATTAATTGTATTACCTGTAAGAGAAGAACTTTGCAAAGCTAAAATTCACATTCTATTATTACCAGTTTGATTTGAAAAGTCGCATTGAATTTCACATGAGGTTTGTGTTATTGTAAAACAAAATTTTGAAATACTAGAAATATTTAAAACACATTCTCAAAAGTATGTGTCCAAAAACATAAGGTATGTTGTGTTTTTATTACAAAGATTTTTGCAAATAGTTATATTATTAGTGAGTTTATGTTATTATTGAGTTTGAGGACAATGTTGAAATTTTTTATCAATTGAATGTAGTTGTTTATAATATTTAAAACACATTCTCAAAAGTATGTGTCCAAAAACATAAGGTATGTTGTATTTTTGTTACAAAGATTTTTGAAAATAGTTATATTATTAGTGAGTTTGAGGACAAGGTTGAATTTTTTTATTGACTAAATGTAGTTGTTTGCTAAGTCACATGGTTCAGGTTCGAGTTCAGGTTCGACAACAATTAGGTTCGATTCGGGTTCAAATTTTCCAATAAGATTCGAATGAGGTTCGGCTTTAGGTTCGGCTATATATATTGAACCCTAATGAAACCTTGTCCCAAACCTCAATAAAATTATCCTTCAAATTCATCCTAAGGTTCGAATTCGGGCATGCATTCAAGTTCGTTCAGGTTCGGTGAACCTTGAGGTTCGTCGAAGTTCAAACCTAAAGCTTTAGGTTCGACGAACCCTGTGACTTAGGTTGTTTGTAATATTTAAAACACATTCTCAAAACTACGTGTCCAAAAACATAAGGTATGTTGTGTTTTTGTTACAAAGATTTTTGCAAATAGTTATATTATTAGTGAGTTTGAGGACAAAGTTGAAATTTTTTATCGACTAAATGTAGTTGTTTGTAGAATTCCAAAATTTATCTAGTGCAAGTATGTTATTTGTAGAATTTCAAAATTTGAAAAAAAAACATCCTCTTTAACAATAACATCATTGGATTTGAAGCTAAAGCATCCACTTTAGCAATGACATCATTGGATTTGAAGTTTTTCCATTTCAGTAATTTCATTGTCTAATGTCAGTATGAGTATTCATTTACAATGAAACTTGTGCAATTGGAATAATGTTTATGAAAAATTATGTATGAATTTTTCATATGACATATTATCGAATTTCAGAAATTAGTATATATGTTTAAATGGTTTTTGTTCTTTTCATTTTTTTTTTGTTTAGGATGCAAGGGTGAGTGCAAGTTAATGATGTTCAGGATGCAAAGGTGAGTGCAAGTTGTTAGCACCAATTCTTGCAAGCAGGGTGTTTTTTCCCAATTTCAGAACCTTGATGCAGAATGTGAAGAAAGGGGGGTGTGAAAACCCATCAAATGTGTTCTAGTCCAATGCCACAGCCTAAGCGTCAAGTGAATCCCATAGGAGAAGTCCATTTCGGGTTTAAAAATCAAGCGAGCGAGCAGTCTGATTTCAGCGGCAAGGATCAATTGGCAAAGCAGATCGATCGTCGACGGGGAATCCCAGTTAACAGAGTTGCATCGGGATTAGCGCAATGGATAGCACCTATATTAAAAATCTGGGTCATCTGATCCAGTTGGGACAGGTGGCAGCCAGTTGACATTTCGGGGTTCGGTGTTTCAAGAGACAAGGGACCTCCCATTCACTACAGCGGAAATTGTCGATCGACAAAATGTCGAAGGCACCTTTGGAGCTGAGCCCACGGTCCTAGCACCAGGTCACATCAAGCGAGCCTAGGAATGAAGCTAGCCCCATTTTAAATAACAAATGCTATCTAGGTCGTTCATCTGAAGGACACACGACGCACATCCGTGCTTTCGCAGTTTAGTCGATCGAGATTTCGAGGAAGAAGCGCATCATGAACTCCCGGTGCAAGAAATCCTGAAAGGATCAGAACCATTGATCAGGAGGACATGCGGTGCATGATCTGACCCATGGGTGGGGCCCTTCGGGATTTTCATAGTGTCAACACCGAAGATGTAATCTTAGCCGTCCATCCAAAAGGACGCGTGATGCGCGATTATGTCATGTCAGCATTCGGGAGTTCGAGGGGTAAGTGCTCCTCGTCATTTCACATCTCGAAGCCCCAAACCCCAAAGCGTCGAAAGCACCTTTGAGGATAAGAATAGGGTCACGGCCCATGGTCACTTGAGGGAGTAGAAAGAGCTATGCAAAGGGTCGAAGCTCCGGGTATAGCTGCAGAAGGGATCACCGTGTTCTCTAGGTGCCAGTTCAACTTGATCTCAACCTTGATACCTGCTTGAAGTAAATGAAGAAGAGAGAGGGTGGTTGAAACCTCACCTCACTCGTTAATTACAAAGTATGGATGTCTCGACGGGAATTCTGCCCGAGATGGTCCCCTATACTGATTCTTTCCACAGAAGCCATGTCGAGTCCTCGACTCACCAGGGAAGCCTGGGCACGCTAATTCAACATTTAAGGGCGTGATCCATGCAGAATTAAGGTGGCGTATGACAGAGGAGTGCAGGCCAGATTTGATTGAAGAGACGTCTCATCCTGAAAGTCTAGGAGGCCTCTATTGGGAAAATGTTTAGGAGTATATATACTTAGTTTTGATATTTTTCAAAGGATCAAGGGTTGAGCAAGGCTCCTAGTTTTAAAACTTTAATGAAGCACTGGTTATTCTGGTTGTGCATGGACTCTTGAGACTTCTTGCCTTATGAATGTCAATTTCTTTCACGTCTTTATTTACACTGTGTTAGAGAAGCTCGGAATTAGAGGATCCAGACGATTTGTAACTGTTATAGGATGATGTAGGTTGGATCACTGTAACAGTTGCATTGTTTCTAATTGGTCCCTATGATTTTCTTAGTGATGAAGACTTGGAATTGGAGGACCCAGTCAAGTCCCCCCTTGAGTTCCTCGAAGCTTTGAACCAAGAGGATCTTGCAATCAGATTTTTTCTTCTGCAAACTGTTGAAAGGCCTGTTTCCTGAGGTAGTTTTCTCACTCCTCTCACCAAGTCTTCCACCTGCTCATCTTTTAATCAACTCATTGACTGAAGTTAGATCAAGACCTCCTTTGTTCCTTACATACCAGACCTAGTCCCTAAGTTAGAGATATATCTTCCTGAGTCTCTACCCATTTGATCACCCATTAAAACTATCGTGACATAAAACTGATGGGTGTTGGCCTCTGCTCCTGCAAGCAATCTAGGAGTGAATTCTGACGCCAACATTTCTAGCATCGTTGTCGGGGACGAAGTTGAAAATTTTCCCCGGGATTGAACAACATTGAGCCTCTGATTTTGAAGGTGCATCAGGCATCAGAGCCCTTAAAGATTGCTACTGCACACCTGGAGACTCCACTGTGGCAAATCCAAGTTTTCCACAACACTGTTTCAGTTGTGGCTACATTAGCATGCCTGAAAGCCGACCCAAAGGAGCTTTCTCGAGAAGGTCTCAGCAGTTGCTTTCTCAGCTTGAGAAGCTTCCTGGAGTAACGATAACGTTAAGATCTAGCCTTTGATGGTGAACAAGGACCAGGCACAGTCAACGTTGTAAACCTTTCACCTGGTGACTCCATGATTCAAGGATCAATTAGCAACTCCACTGGTTCGGTGTGGAGAAAATCTTAGCTAAAAGGTTTGCTTTCTATGACTTTTCCTAGATAGTTGGTTTTCCTAATGCACTTCCTGATAGAGACATATGGGAAAATTTCCTCCATGAATTTCACGCAAAGAGTTCGAAGGTACTAGCTGAGCATTTACTGGACTTTCATGAGGTTATTCATCGACTTAATATCATGCATGAAGATGTCCAGATTAAGCTCTTCAAGTATTCATTAAAGGGAGCTTCTCTTGATTGGTGTCGATCTCTTCCCACTGCAAGTATCCATTCTTTGACAGATTTTCATACAGCTTTCAATTAATTTTGTAAAGATTAATATCCAGCTGATTATTTGTATGAAAATTGTTGTGAGGAGTTTTCTTGCTTCATGAAGCCTCTGCTGGCCCTGAAGACCATGTCCATGATAAATCTTTTACTGTGGAGGAAAGCATTTTCCATGAAAAAATAGAGGTGTTGAATGATATTAATTGTGTTAGCCCTAGAACGAAAGCATCTGACATTATTTCAGATGCACCTGTTCTTTTATATGTTCATAAAGATCACCATGCCTCTTGTGAAAATTATGAGCTTATAGAGCAGATGTGGTCTATAGTAAATGGGTCGCCTGGGTATCGGGTTGAAGCAGATGTTCCTAGCAGCCCTTCTTATGATGACAAAGACCTTCTCATTTTTAAAGAGGGGTTCATTGTGGAAGAAGATTTTTCTCTTTTCCTCCAAGGGGTTTCTCATGATATATTTTTACCTGGGATTAAAGAGAAAAATATTATGTATGAGCAGCAAGAAGTAGTAGGTCCCACTGTCCCTGAAACGGATATTTTTTACGGGACTACCAGTCTAGAGGAAGATCATAGGGATAAGGGTCAGCCCTTTTTTGGTAAATGATATAGTGATGAGGAGCAACAAGTGATCTGTAGGATCTTTTAATGACTATGGTTGATTTTTAATTTTGCATGCGTTAATTAACCATTTGAGAAACTTAATGAAAGAATGAGGAAAGAAGAGGAATTATGACAACCATATACACATATTCATATCTGAAAGGAAATAATACACAGCAAACCATAACACGAGAATTGATAACGTTAGGGACAATGTTATGGAGTGAATATAGATACGCTGAGGCATATATGAAAATATTTTATTGAAATAAATGTTATGGTACATGCATTTGATTTTAAATGATAGATAATGTAAAATGTGAATGGGGTGATGTATGTCATGTGTAGAAAAGACTGGAACTGTTAGGAAATGACAATTGCCAATAGTGAACAACCTCAAATAGAAGTGAATGCAAGAAGGTTGTTGATGAAAGAAAAACTACGAAATGGATTTTAGAAGTCCCCAAGAAGAACCACTGAAGAGGTAATATCAGAGAAGGTTCCATCAGCCAAAATAGGTATAAATATTTCATGCCCATGTGACATGAGAGGTAAAAAGGATTTGGGTAATAATCTCTTCTAAAATATTCTATGTTTTGATGGCATGCATGTGATATGAATAGTTGTTGTATTTCATTGATACCCAAGTAGGGTATGATTTAGGATAAGAACATGCATGATAGATGTGTGAGCCTCTGATAGCCAAGGACGATTGAAATTCTTGAAAAAGAGCATGAACAAATATATGTCATGAATACATTGCCCAATCAAGGAGTGATTGGGAACAAAAGTGCTCAAAGGTAGCACGATGATGAAATGTATTAAGGAGATACATGTGATAAGAGAGTGGGTATATATAGGACTGCCCATTATGGAAGAAGTATCTTCTAGTGCTCTTTAGAATTGTGGAATAGTAAAGAGAGAAATTGGGTGGCCATAAACATCGGCACCCTGATTACCAATGAAGAAAGAATGCTTGAATGCATTCATGTGAAACTTTTAGTTTCATGTATGTTGATTTGAGGTCATGATCAACTAAAGTAGGAAAACACAATCCTATTGTAAAAATAAATGTGTATAAAGAAACCATGTGGTAAAAAGTTGGTTGAGTTCCAACCCACCAAGGCAAAGTGCCTAATATGAAAAGTAATAATCTGAAAATCAATGTAAGGGTGCATTGTGTGTCAATGTGGCCATGGATATTGGTATGTTGATTAATTTCATTTGATGTTTGATTTCATTTTGAAAGGTTTGGTATGCTAAAATAATGCATTTGTAAGGAATGGTGTTTCCTTCTTGAGTAGATGAATTTGATTGATAGTATGCACAGTTCTGAAATTGTTTGTGAGCCACTACAAGTGTGAAATGAAAATATAATGTGCATGAGAACTAACAATTTGTTTGGTTGATTGAAGTGGAAATTACAGTAAGAAAAGTCTTGGCGTGGTAGTGTTGTAAGTCCACGAGGAAGACCAATGCTTGTTGATTATAAAAGACCAAAACTGCTATGAGAAAGATATCTCAGGATTTTGAATCTGGTTCCAATGTGATACAGATCTAAAAATGAAAATATGAAATTTGAAATCAGTGTGTGATTGATTTGAAAAAAAAAAAACTGATTGAAATTTATGACAACATCTCACGAATTTTTGTATATATGTGATACAGGTGAGATGAAAAGAAAATATGTCCAGGGGGGGACAGATGATGGTTTTCAAAGATGGAAAGCATGGAAAAGGGATATTATAGTAAGCCACGATCCCCATAGAATAATGTGTCATGGTGACACGGGTCGAAGGGCGAATTCCAGGTACAACCAATATGCATTTTGGTACCGGAAAGAAAAATAATTCCGAAATTGAGTCATGAATTTGGTTAAGGTCCAATGGACCTAGTATGGACCTAACGTAGCAACCTCGGAACATGAATATACTACGCGAACAGAATATCCACATCTTTTTGTAAATTTTTTAATTTTGTTTGTACATATGTATATGTTGCACTAAGGATAGTGCATAAATAAGGGGGGGAGGAAGGTAATACCCCTGGGACAAACCCCATTTGAAATTCACTTACAAGTATCTGTATAGGCTAGTGAGACAAGAACCTCTTTTGGCCAATGAGCCTGTTTAGTATTATATATTTTCATTTAGAAATTAATGAAACAAAACACGGCTGCATGAGGAACATCCTGACAAGAAGAGTTAGGGTGATAAAATCCACTAGGGTGGGAAAGGAGGCTAAGAATCTTGATTCTTAGCCAAAAATGGTTAAACCTAAAGAGGCCTTAAACAAAAGAGAATATTTTAACAATATTTTCTTATGAGTCTAAGTTATGGACACATTTATATTGTGTTACCCTAAGTCCAAAGAGGGAGGAAACGAATTACCAAGTGGGTTAATAGAATTCCATGGAGTGACAAGTTTCATTCTATTGACATACAGATACAATGGGATCGATAAAAACTCGGTAATGGAGTATGCCAGGTACCAAATAGCGGTTTTTGAATGTGTTGTGAAAGATTTACTATTCATTTGAAGAGCATTGAAAGGGAATTGTTGGGAATTAAGTCGAAGAGGAGGGTTGTCATGCCCGTGTGCATTCTCTGAAGAGGCAGGTTGTCATGCACATGTGCATTCTCTCTAGTTGAGATAATTTCTAAGTTGAAGAAGTGGGATTTTCAGGCCCTTGTATATTCTCTCCAGGTGAGAGAATTGTAGGGAATTTGATTCCTAGAGGCACCAAGTTGTCGTCGCATAACTCTAATTATTATTTTCTAGCTTGTTGTTGAACCCTGGAATGGAAGTGGGTATCCATAGGGGGCACACTTCTTGGGTGGGACCAGCATGTGGGGAACGTAGAGTCTATGTAAATTGGCACCTGCATTGAGATATTTCCTTTCTGGCTTGTTGTTGAAGCCTAGAATGGAAGTGGGTATCCATAGGGGGAACACTTCCTAGGTGGGAGAAGCATCTGGGGAAAGTAGATTTTGTGGAACTTAGCACATGTATTGAGATATTTCATGATCAACATGTTGTTGAATCCTGGAAGGGAAGTGGGCAGCCATAGGGGGATCACTTCTCTGGTGGGACAGGCATGTGGAGAAACAAGAGTCTATGGAACTTGGCACCTGTATTGAGATATTGTTGTTGTTGAGAGACCTCCTAGGATAGATTATCCTTACCCAAGAGGAGTTCAATCCCAGCTTGAGGGTGACCCATTCTTAGTTTGTGGGGAACAATGTATAAGGTTGGGAGGAAATTCAAAGGTTTGCATGCAGTTGGTGTTTCAATTGCTCCAGATAAGTGTTTATTATGTTCTTGGTTAATTGTTGTTGATTGAGAATATATGAAATCCTGTGTTGAATTCTAGGTTGAAAATTACTATGAATTCTAGTCATAAATACTTGTTATTCTTAACACTATTTAAGTGATTTTTCCCTATAAAAATTGTACATGTGATGTAAGCCGGTAATTCGGTCATGGGTTCCATAATTTTCATTACCTTGAGTGTATTGGTGATGTGGTTGGTTCAATAATAGAGTGTTGTAGTTATAATACCCTAAAAGAATTTATTAATGACTTTTTTTATATCTTTAATTGTCTATATAGAATTGATAATTGTACATATGATAAGTGGGGTAATTACCCATATTGTTTCAAGCAAAGTTGAATTATGGGTATTCATAAGAGAGTAAAAATTTGGTATTTCTGGCAGAAAAGGCCTTGAACAACTACAGATAGTGTGTTGGGCACAAATTTTCCCATTCTCTGATCGTGTTGAGAAAATATTAACAATTGGGGTGGGTTTTACAACCTCCAAATGGTCCTAAACGTCTTAGGGACGTCAGAGTAGCATTGGATATGGTACTCTGATGAAAAGATTCTAAGAAACGTTCTCCACCGTAGGATATATCGAGATGATGTCACCCACCCAATATATGGAAGACCGTTATCCTAACCTGGAAGGTTGTGCTAGGAATCAGTGATGACATGTATTTCACATCATTCCACGTGAAGGGTGACCATGGTGCCACGTGGCATGGTGTTATGGTCATTGGGGAAACAAAGGGTGACATGGTCTGAGTGCCACATGTTAGGCCAAGAGAGAGTGTTGGGTAGGTCCACGTGTATAACATGTAGGCAATGGACTTAGGAGCATGGCGATTCAAGGAGATGAAAAGGTGAGATGATTGAGTCTATGAGTCCACGAGTCCGCCAACCCGTGAACCCGACATGATTGCAAAGTAATTTAAGTGTTGAGACTTTCAGACCAACCTATGAGGAGGAGGTACAGAATTGTACATTCGTGAGTCCACATAGATGGAAAAGTGGCTAAGTGTTGAGACTTTTAGATGAACTAATGAAGAGAAGGTACAAAATTGTACATCCACGAGTCCGCATAGATGGAAAAGTGGATAATTGTTGATACTTTTTGGACAGACTTATGAAGAAGTGGTACAGAATTGTACGTACGCGAGGTTGCAAGTCCAGTAGATGGAAAAATGACTAAGTATCGAGACTTCTCAGATGGACTTCTGAAGGAAAGAATTATGCATTCGTGATTCTGCAAGTATGTGAGTCCGAGAATGAAAAAGAAGCTAAGTATTGGTGGTGGGTTCGTGAAATTTATGAATGTAGACCATGATTATGCAAGACTATCACCTACGAGTCCGTGAATACAGTAAGGTTGTTATAAGAAGCAAAAATTATGATACCCCATCCCTTAAAAGGTACTTAAGGGGTCTGGTATGTTACATGATGTAACTTAAAATAAGTGGAGGGATATGGGTTTGGATTCTACTCCTCAGGTGCCAAAGGTGCTTTCTAATAATACTTTGGGTTCCTCGGCTATTTTAGAGGATGTCAGCAATGTATTTGAAGTTGTGTGTCATGTAGATTGTCTACAAATTGGTGAGTCTTCTGGTAATGGTTTTCACTCATCTATGCAAGAGGGTTATCCTCTTTCTTCTGCTAGTGTAGAACTTCTTATTCTGAGAGAAAAAATGTTATTTTTTTATGTCCTTGGAAACCTTTCATAGAGAATTTATTTGTTCTTGATTTTCCTAATGTTATTAAGGATGTGGAGACTTGTGTTGTTAATCTAGAGTTGCATTCAAAATTTTGTGTGGAGTCCTTAACCGTTGATGACCTTTCTTTGTTGATCCCTCCTATTCATGTGGAGGTCCTTGACTTGGTGCTTGTGGGGTGGGTGTGGATGCCATCGATGTTGAGGTGTACATTAGGGATCGCTCCACCAAAGATGTTGTAGATTTGAAGGCGAAGTTCTTAAGAAATTGTCTCATACAGTTGGTTGAATCTTCTCCTTAGTATATTTAGTCCTCGTCGGACAGACAAGAGGATATGGCTTCCTTTACTTCTTCCAAATATCTATCTAACTCTCACCCATGTCATAGTTTTACCAATTCCACAACTAATTGTTATCTGTTACCTAATTGTCATGTTGTTAGGGGCCTTTCTATCTATTGGATATGTGTTATATTCTTTTCATGACTAGAAGTAGTGACTACATTGTGTTGGGTCCGTAAGGGGGTAAGAGGGGGAGGGCGCTAGCCCCACCCCGGGGATTCAGGGGTAGTGCCCCTTAAAAAAAAAAAACCTCGATTTTCATGCTCAGTTTTTAGCGGTTTTTCGACACATTGTTTTTCGCCAATGGTTTTCTATTTTTGGTTAAGGAATTAGGGTTGTTGACTAATCCAATTCATTGTATTAGGATTTTGGATGTCGTTGGATCCTATATGTATATTTTATTGTAAACAATATATGATAAGAATGAATATAGAAAATTTGTTTGAAGTAAATTATTGTACAAGCTTAAAATCTACATTGTCCTCCCTCTCAAGGAGCTGACCTCTTTTCCCACTTTGGATTCTCCACTTCCTTTTAATATTAGGTTGTTTTCGGATTGTACTAATTTTTTGGTACAAGTGGGTATCCCATTTTTCTAAGAATGACTCTTTTGTAGTTTGTGTTATGGGGTTGTCTAGTTGTGGTAAGCATAAGAGTTTCGTCCTTTGTATTTTTCCTCTTTGAGTTATTGGAATCATGGAGCTTAGACTTTTTCATAGTCCTTCCACTCTAGAAAGTTTGTAGTTGGTCTTTGGGTCTATTTTCTCTTTATTTTGTGGCTTTGTGGGTATGATATTTTGTAAGGGCCTTTAGGTCCTATAGTATGTATTGGTGGATATTCCAATATCAGTCTTAAGTACTTTCCAAGGGATACAAGAATATCTTAAAAATAATGAAATATCTTTAAAAATATAAATATATAATCATCATCATCATTAGTGCAAATTTTATTTTAATAAATAGAAAAAAATGTTTTATAGAAAAATATATACTATTTTTAAGATATTTCTTTTAAGTAAAATAATATATATATATATATATATA
>JZKD02S1549993.1:173314-187240 GCA_000966675.3 Picea glauca
AAACTTGTCTCTCAAATGAGCAAGTGAGTTGTGTGTATAAGTGAGGTGCTAGCCTCCTTATTTATACAAGACTGGCACATGTGAAGTGTCTCTTCACTGGCAGGGCCGACTTCTCCAATTGGGTGGTTATAACCACCTTTATTATATTTCAAGACCTCTTTAATATCTTCTGGGGCCGACTTCTTATTCTTCCTCTTACCATTATCTTTTGACCAATCTGCAAAAGGGGATTTGGTCCTTTATAATAACCGTCATGATCAATCCGCAATGGGGATTGATCCAATGAATAATATATCAAATAATAATAAGAATACACTTTGCAGTTAGATTATTTTAACACTCCCCCTTAACAAAAAGGGTATTCTTCAGCAACATCATGCAAGAGAGAGAGTCCTTTATCATCAACAACTTCAAGTGGGTGAGAGGACAACATCATCAATATCATCTTGGAACACTGACTGGCGTATCTATAAATCATCGAAATTTTTCTTCATCGACAACATCATCATTCTCAAAGGAATGCAATCATCATTTGCATCAATATGTATTAGTGTAAAACTGATACATCACCATCATCATCACAGCATGAGGCTGGCTCATCATAATAATACTAGACTGGCTTTCCATCACAGCTATCCAGCTGGAAGCACAGTTCTAGTCTCATCTCATCGTCTTGCTTTACATCATAGTTGTCAAGCTAGAAGAAAGATGCTCGTCCTTCTTTACGTCACAACCATCAGGTCGGAAGCAGGATACTAGATTGGATTTACGTCACAGCTATCTAGCCGGAAGCTCAATGCTAGTCTCATCTCATCATCTTTCTTTATGTCACAACCATCAGGTCAGAAGGAAGGTGCTCATCCTGCTTTACGTCACAACCATCAGGTCGGAAGTAGGATACTAGACTAGCTTTACGTCACAGCTATCCAGCTGGAAGCATAGTACTAGTCACATCATACCATCTTGCTTTACGTCACAACCATCAGGTCGGAAGCAAGGAACTCGTCCTACTTTACGTCACAACCATCAGGTCAGAAGCAAGGTACTCGTCCTGCTTTACGTCACAACCATCAGGTCGGAAGCAGGATACTAGACTGGATTTATATCATAGTTATCCAGCCAGAAGCTCAGTGCTACTCACATCACATCATCTTGCTTTACGTCACAACCATCCGGTCAGAAGCAAGAGCTGTCTCATCACAACAACTACTCCCCCTTTTGAGGAAGGTCCTTTCGGACTATACCAAGCTTATCTCGAAAGTGCTCAAACTTTATACGAGATAGAGGCTTGGTCAACACATCAGCAACTTGTTCATCCATGCTAATGTACTGGATATTTAAGGCTCCTCTCTGCACCATGTCGTGGATGTAATGATATTGAATCTCTATGTTCTTCGACCTATCGTGGAATAAAGGATTCTCTGTCATCTTTATGCATCTCTGGTTGTCACATAGGATCGTGGTTGCTTCCATCTCTAGGTCAAATAGATCGTTCAATAAGTTTCGAAGCCATGTAGCTTCGCAGCTGGCAGAACATGCAGCAATGTATTTTTCTTCCGATGTGTTGAGAGCAATGTTGGATTGCTTCCTACTCTGCCACGAGATCATAGTTGATCCCAAACTGAAACAACATCCTGAAGTGTTTTTCCTGTCAGAGACACTTCCTGCCCAATCTGCATCAGTATATCCACTCAATGTGAAATTATGATCTCCATCATAGATGAGACCACAATCTATTGTACCTTTAAGGTACCTCATCACATGTTTTACAGCCACTAGGTGAACATGTCTGGGTTCTACCAGAAACTGACTCAAGGTGTTCATGGAAAAACAAATGTCTGGTATGGTGTTCATCAGGTACATCAACGATCCAATAATCTGTCTGTACAATGTGGCATCAATTAACTCTGACGAAGTGTCGACCAACAGCTTTAGCTTCGCTTCCATGGGTGTATTCATGGACTTGCACTCCAGCATGTCGAATCTCTTCAAGATTTAGACTGTATACTTCTCTTGGTTAAGGAAGATCCTCTTAGGACTCTGTCATACCTCAAGACCTAAGAAATAATGCATTAGGCCAAGGTCTTTCATTTCAAATCCTGAGGCAAGTCTCTTCTTACATTTAGTGATGATATTTTCTTCTCCAGTTAAGAATAAGTCATCCACATATAGCAGTAATATTATTGGTTCATCATTCATGACCTTGAAGTAGAGGTTAGAGTCTGCTTTACTCTTGGTAAAGCCTAAGCTCGTCAAGAAACTGTCTATACGGCCATACCAAGCTCTAGCAACTTGCTTCAATCCGTATAAGGCTTTCTTCACTCTACAGACATGAAACTTGATGTCTTCAACCTCAAATCCTAGAGGTTGCTCTATATACACTTCCTCTTCGATGACACCGTTTAGGAAAGTTTTCTTCACGTCCATCTGGTGCAGCGTCCACTTCATCTTAGCTGCAAGAGCTATGATGGTTCTGATCGAAGTGTATCTGGCCACAGGAGTGAATGTCTCTTCATAGTCAATGCCTTCCTTTTGAGAAAATCCATGAGCGACAAATCTTTCTTTATACTTCTAAATAATTCCATCAGCAACATGTTTTATTTTGAAGAGTCATCTGGAGGATACCACATATTTACTCTTCGGTCTGGGAACTCTTTCCCATACATTGTTCTTTATTATGGATTGGTATTCCTCTGTCATGGCATCTTCCCACTCTTTCCTCTGAATGGATTCTTCAAAGGAAGTAGGCTCCTCCTCTAGAAGATTGCACATCAAAGCCATATAACTGGAGAATGGCTTTGGTCTTTTCACCTGTCTCGTGGTTCCTTCGGGAACACCATACTTCTCTCCATCTTGAATAAGCTCTCTATCCCAAGTTGGCTTCCTTTTATGGAGGATCTTCATCTGAGGAGGTTCATGAAATTATATCATGTCATGATCTTCTAGTAATTCCTCATCAGGGGAAATTATGACTTCCCTCATTGGTTCAACATCCCTGGGAACCTCCCTCACTAGTTCAGGAGTCCTAGGGATTATAGGTTTCTCTTCATATACTTATTCAAGATGGCATCTTCTTGATTTCTTAAGCGTTGCATCTTCATCAAAAGTCACATCCCTGCTGATCTCAATGTGACGGTGACTTGGGATATAGATTTTGAAGGCCTTGGAGACCTCACAGTATCCCACAAATATTCCCTTCTTTCCTAAAGGTTCCAACTTCTCTCTTCTCTTTCGGTATATGAATAAATACTAGGCAACCAAATATTTTGAGATGGATTACCTCTAGCTTCTTTCCGGTGAACATCTATTCTGGGGTCTTGAGCCCAAGTGCACTATGGGATAATCGGTTCTACACATATACAACTGTCATTATTGCTTCTGCCCATAAGCACATAGGAAGATCTTAATCATGGATCATAGTCTTCACAGCTTCCATTCTCGTTATGTTCTTTCGTTCAGCTACACCGTTTTGTTGAGGATTATAGGGAGTGGTGAGTTCCCTCTTGATGGGTTGACAATGCTTTTATTATGAGGGAAATGCATTACACGAACAAAAATAGACACCACAACATTCATAGCATAAACATAATCATGCCCATGAAGCATATTAAAGTCTAAAGGGCTTGGCACCACTAACAGATCGATTAAAATATTCTTCTCACATAAGATAATAGGAAACTGATGAATAATCCCCATACATTTCAAAATCATTTGTCGGAGAATCCACAGTTGGTGTCATTTTTTCATCGACGTTTTGAATCCCCATACATTTGCTAGATATTCTATCGAAATCCAGTATCTCACTGGTAGCTGATACAAGCTTGGGAGAACCTAAAGATTGCCAAGCCAAGGAGGATAAAATACTTGTAGAGGATCCTTCATCTACTATACATCGACGAACGCCTTTCAACATAGATTCAACTAGAACCGTTATTTGGAAAGGTGCAGAAGAAGGAAGGCAAGGCTCCACAAGATCATTCCAATCAAAGGAAACCATCCTAGGACTTGGAGGGAGTGTACTTGAACAAAGTGGAATTCCCCCTTGTTCAGAAGGTATTGAACTAAAAATGCTAAAGACATAGTCGAAATATGCATCAATCCCTAAAAGAAGAGTGGGATCAGCCAAATATTGCGTCAGCTCGACCACTTTTGAAGACTCATGGTCACTCTCCAAGATAAGAGTGGGATTGGCCAAAGATTTCATCGACGCAACCACTTCCTCCACCACTTGTTGAATAGGATGCCAGACAAAATGGTAAAGAGACACATTATGCCCCAAAATGATATTGGTATCGGTTGAATATGAGATCGACATGATAACTTCATCAATCAATGATTGTTTAGATTGTTGGGAATCTAAATATGACACAGAACTAGAAGAGCCTTCAAACAATGACCATGCTCTTAGTTCCACAGAAATAGTAGGGAACAAATGAGTAAAGTGATCTCCTTTGAAAATCTTACAAGGGAACTTGGGCTTACATCCTATATGTCTAGGCTTCTCAACCATATAAATGCCCCCAGTGTGACTTGCAACGGACGATGACATGCTCCCAGCATGACTTGCAGAGGCTAGTAGTTGATCTCCAACATGACTTACATAGGTCATGGACATTTGTCCAATATGACTAGTAGAAACTAGACTTGTGCCCCCATCATGACTTGTAGCGGTCGGTTGCTTGTCTTCAACATGACTCGCATAGTTTGGTGAATTTATGTCAGTATGACTAGAATTTATTGTACTTTTTCTCCCATCATGACTTGCAGAGGTTGGCTTCTTTCCCCCAGCATGACTAGTATAGGTTGGCAACACGTCTCCAACGTGACTAGCAAAGATTGGTGACAAGACTCCAACATGACTCGCAAAGGTTGGTGACTCAATTCCAGTATGACTAGCAGAGACTAGACTTTTACTTTCAGCGTGACTTGCAGAGGCTAGTTACTTACCCCCAGCATAACTCATAGAGGCTGGTGATAGGTCCCCAACATAACTAGCAGAGGTTGGTAAACTCTTTTTCTTACTCTTCCTCTTCCTCTACCTCTTAGACTTCTAGTTACTAGTATCTAGACTTTCACCAGAAAAGGGAGAAGGAGAAGGAGAAGGAGTAGACTTCATGGATGCAAAAGGTAAAGGATCAACATCCATACGATTCCCATGACATAAATTGTTTATCTGAGAATCATCAAGAGAATTCGAGACATTTGGAGTGGTCCACAACCAAACCAATAGTCCTACATTCAACCCAGAAATGTTCAAAGTGGCCATCAAGGGGGCACCAACTTTTCCAAAGAAAGGAAAAGCACAAGGATCCCCTTGGGAAGGGGTCCCTTGCTTGTTATCCTCAAGAAATTTGGCCATGACTTTCTTATGCACAAGTTCATCCCTTGTGGGATTGTTCATGTCCATAAAAATCTCACACACTAGCTTTGGCGAACTAGTCATATAAAAACCCACGCCTTCTAAGAGGCGGCTCCATGCTTTCAAGAGAAAGACCAGGAATCCTTCCCGACCAGTGGAGCGGTTAGTTGACCACTCAAATAAATTATCCAAAAGTGGTGATACTGACACAACCTAAGGCCAACTATACAAAGCAACACTTCAATAAAAACTTATAAGAGAAACATATCAAGCAAACAACTTCTCCAAAACTTTAGCCCAAGTGGATGAGGTGTTGAGTCCAAAGGAATCAAAAAGTGGAAAGGGACCTTCCAGACGAAAGCACGAGTTGATTAATTTTTGTGAACCAAAAAATGAAGGAGTGAGAATCGGTTTTCTCAACCTCCACTCACCATCCTTATGATCTGGTGCAAGCACCCACACTTCGTGGGTCACCCTCCAGCAGTACTGAAAAGTGTGATATGAAATCTACCCCGGGTATCATGATAAACCCTCACAGCCACCTCTGAGATCCATAGGAAAAGAAACTAAGGTCACCAATTCGCAGTCAACGTCTAGGGGGTATAGTCGATAATCGGGATCAAACGTATGGTCACAATAATTGAGCCTAAAACTCTTCCAGAAGACGGACGTCATATGGGTCAATATCGCTTTAGGAAAAGCCCCCAATATACGATCTCTTCACTATGCTCATTGAAGCTTTGGAGGGGATATCTCCTCGGCTCTCCTTTACGTAACCTCGTGTTTGACTCATGTGTTAGAGGAGCTTCCCAGCTATACTTAGACGACAATTGGATTTGACTCTTCCTAACTCATACTCTTATGTTTGTTCAATGGCCTTGTGGAGTTATATCTCCAATCATAATCCAATGCCCTAACCCTAAACTTGTTTTTGAACCCTAGAAACAAAGTCTAGTACATTTAAAGTTTAGCATTTTTTTTAGTGGTTGTTATTTACTCAATGGATATATGGAAGTGTAGCTGATGTTGTTTGAGACTCTTGCAAAAATGAAAATTATAAGAACACTCGCAAATAAAACTTTACACTAATTTTTCAATGAAAAAGAGTTTCGAAAAATAGAATGCATGAACAATCCTTCAAACCTTGAAATGCAAATTTTTCCTATGCTAGTATATTTTTCTTTTTCAAATAACAATGCAAAACAATACAAAAAAAGAAAGAGACCTAACTAGCAAAAAACTAGGTTTTTTCATTTTTTTTCTTTCTACCAAAGCAAACATGTCTAAAGACCTGAGTGCTAGTTAGCAAATTATTTTCTTGAAAAATTCATAGACAAGGGAACCAAAGAAGAATGACCAACAAACAAATAGTTTTGCCTATTTTGTGACTAAAAGAAATGAAATGCAAATGAGATGTGATTTTCCTTTTTCTTTTATGAACAAAGGGAAGAAGGTAAAAAGGAAGAAAGAAAACAGTGAAGAATCACCGAAACACGACAATAAAATTGGAAACTCAACCCATCCACACATGACTGACCTTTCGACCCACCTAAAGAACCTTATAACCAAAATACTAACCGAACCAAAAGCAAGATCTTTTAGACGATTTCAAAGTTTTCAGAGACTTGACGCAACAATCAAAAGCAAAAGCAAACCCAGAAAGCCTAGATTATACTGAAGAACCAAGCCAGACCCTCCAAGATCAAAGAGAAAGGATTAAAAAACAATTTTCTTACATAGATACACAATTGTGTACACTAGGACTAGCAGACATATATGGGTCATACAAGGGAGAATCCCAGATATCAATGACTCATAAAGGGGCAAAGCGTAGATGGATCAGTAAAACTTGAAAAAAAGAAAAAATCCAATCCAAAAGGAGGCTTCTAGAAACTTAGAATTTTTTTCTAGATGGTAGATGCTTTGAAAGAAAAGCTCAAAAAATAAGAAACTCACAGCAATCAGGACAACACAAGAAAACCTCAAATCGACTCAAACTAGAAGAAAGATCCCCAGTATGGTCACCAATTCTGTTTATGGGATTTTTCCCTGTGACCTTGGGTCATGTCACAACAGAACTTGATTGTATTCAAAAGAGAAACCCTACCCTCATACATACAAATTGGTAATCAAATAACTACTTTTGGAAGAGAGAATAGAAGAGGGCACACCTTGTATCATATTGCTTGATGTCGTTTCTCGCTCTCAACCTTTGATTCATTCCTGATCTCTGTCGGTATCATCCTGCAAAAGGAGATCAAGTCTATGTTGCCACTAGGTAGTTATGAAAACAATTCATACATGTAATAAGAAAAATCAGATATGTAAAGCAAGTAAGCATATACAAATAGATTGAACAATATTACACAAATATGGAGGGAAAGAGAACTATTTTATTGAAAACAGTATGAGTAGGTAGTTACAACCTGACTCTAACAGTCATCATTGTCTCGAAGCCAAGCCAAGCCAACTGCCCAGGTTCCTTTGTTGGTCCTTCAAGCATCAACTCTACAGGATGACTCTTCCTCGGATGACCCAGAAGGGATAGGAACACACACTATGGTCATATATAGGGGAGGAAAGAATGTTGGAAAATGAGTTTAGAGAACATGGATGCTACTCAGAGGATCAGAGAATGAGGGAAGATTGCAAAATTGTTAGCATAATCTTGCACCAAGGATGTTCTTCTCACTCATGCCCTCATAGGTGTTTTTATGTTATCCTCAAGAGGTTGAGGTGGTTGAATTCCGTTGTGTATGGGCAAAGGGAAGTCTGGGAACGAGCCCACCCGAAAAACCCACCCCAAAATGTGGAATATTTTTATTTTTTCATATTTTTTAGGGCATCCGCGAGTTGCAAACTAGAAAGGCACGGACATTCATGATTTTCATATGGCTGACTCACGGATGGGAAAAAAAAGTTGTTTTTCAAGTGATTTTGATTGAGGATGGGATTTAAGTTTACATGCTAGGGAAAAATACTAATCCATCTCACAAATGCAATTGACGTGGCAATTTGTGGTTTAACAATATCTTTCCTGGAGCATGAAAATTATAACTAACTTGTCATTTCATCCATACCCTTACCGATGATAATTCAGGTTGTTATAAAATTCATTTACAAAAATTCCCAAATATACACTCAAATATGGTCTCTTATTGATTCCTTTCCCATAGTATAGAATTGGGTTGGCATGCACGATATTCCTTTGGTTGGTGCATATGTTGATCATTTGTGGCGTTGCACAATGTATCTTTTTGGGCGCACACACAGTGTAGATTTGCATGCAAATCCTTCAAAACCTTGGGTGCCAATAATTGGCATCCCCTACCATTAGATATCAATGAGGACTTCATGCCAGCCTATACANAGGGAAATGCATTACACGAACAAAAATAGACACCACAACATTCATAGCATAAACATAATCATGCCCATGAAGCATATTAAAGTCTAAAGGGCTTGGCACCACTAACAGATCGATTAAAATATTCTTCTCACATAAGATAATAGGAAACTGATGAATAATCCCCATACATTTCAAAATCATTTGTCGGAGAATCCACAGTTGGTGTCATTTTTTCATCGACGTTTTGAATCCCCATACATTTGCTAGATATTCTATCGAAATCCAGTATCTCACTGGTAGCTGATACAAGCTTGGGAGAACCTAAAGATTGCCAAGCCAAGGAGGATAAAATACTTGTAGAGGATCCTTCATCTACTATACATCGACGAACGCCTTTCAACATAGATTCAACTAGAACCGTTATTTGGAAAGGTGCAGAAGAAGGAAGGCAAGGCTCCACAAGATCATTCCAATCAAAGGAAACCATCCTAGGACTTGGAGGGAGTGTACTTGAACAAAGTGGAATTCCCCCTTGTTCAGAAGGTATTGAACTAAAAATGCTAAAGACATAGTCGAAATATGCATCAATCCCTAAAAGAAGAGTGGGATCAGCCAAATATTGCGTCAGCTCGACCACTTTTGAAGACTCATGGTCACTCTCCAAGATAAGAGTGGGATTGGCCAAAGATTTCATCGACGCAACCACTTCCTCCACCACTTGTTGAATAGGATGCCAGACAAAATGGTAAAGAGACACATTATGCCCCAAAATGATATTGGTATCGGTTGAATATGAGATCGACATGATAACTTCATCAATCAATGATTGTTTAGATTGTTGGGAATCTAAATATGACACAGAACTAGAAGAGCCTTCAAACAATGACCATGCTCTTAGTTCCACAGAAATAGTAGGGAACAAATGAGTAAAGTGATCTCCTTTGAAAATCTTACAAGGGAACTTGGGCTTACATCCTATATGTCTAGGCTTCTCAACCATATAAATGCCCCCAGTGTGACTTGCAACGGACGATGACATGCTCCCAGCATGACTTGCAGAGGCTAGTAGTTGATCTCCAACATGACTTACATAGGTCATGGACATTTGTCCAATATGACTAGTAGAAACTAGACTTGTGCCCCCATCATGACTTGTAGCGGTCGGTTGCTTGTCTTCAACATGACTCGCATAGTTTGGTGAATTTATGTCAGTATGACTAGAATTTATTGTACTTTTTCTCCCATCATGACTTGCAGAGGTTGGCTTCTTTCCCCCAGCATGACTAGTATAGGTTGGCAACACGTCTCCAACGTGACTAGCAAAGATTGGTGACAAGACTCCAACATGACTCGCAAAGGTTGGTGACTCAATTCCAGTATGACTAGCAGAGACTAGACTTTTACTTTCAGCGTGACTTGCAGAGGCTAGTTACTTACCCCCAGCATAACTCATAGAGGCTGGTGATAGGTCCCCAACATAACTAGCAGAGGTTGGTAAACTCTTTTTCTTACTCTTCCTCTTCCTCTACCTCTTAGACTTCTAGTTACTAGTATCTAGACTTTCACCAGAAAAGGGAGAAGGAGAAGGAGAAGGAGTAGACTTCATGGATGCAAAAGGTAAAGGATCAACATCCATACGATTCCCATGACATAAATTGTTTATCTGAGAATCATCAAGAGAATTCGAGACATTTGGAGTGGTCCACAACCAAACCAATAGTCCTACATTCAACCCAGAAATGTTCAAAGTGGCCATCAAGGGGGCACCAACTTTTCCAAAGAAAGGAAAAGCACAAGGATCCCCTTGGGAAGGGGTCCCTTGCTTGTTATCCTCAAGAAATTTGGCCATGACTTTCTTATGCACAAGTTCATCCCTTGTGGGATTGTTCATGTCCATAAAAATCTCACACACTAGCTTTGGCGAACTAGTCATATAAAAACCCACGCCTTCTAAGAGGCGGCTCCATGCTTTCAAGAGAAAGACCAGGAATCCTTCCCGACCAGTGGAGCGGTTAGTTGACCACTCAAATAAATTATCCAAAAGTGGTGATACTGACACAACCTAAGGCCAACTATACAAAGCAACACTTCAATAAAAACTTATAAGAGAAACATATCAAGCAAACAACTTCTCCAAAACTTTAGCCCAAGTGGATGAGGTGTTGAGTCCAAAGGAATCAAAAAGTGGAAAGGGACCTTCCAGACGAAAGCACGAGTTGATTAATTTTTGTGAACCAAAAAATGAAGGAGTGAGAATCGGTTTTCTCAACCTCCACTCACCATCCTTATGATCTGGTGCAAGCACCCACACTTCGTGGGTCACCCTCCAGCAGTACTGAAAAGTGTGATATGAAATCTACCCCGGGTATCATGATAAACCCTCACAGCCACCTCTGAGATCCATAGGAAAAGAAACTAAGGTCACCAATTCGCAGTCAACGTCTAGGGGGTATAGTCGATAATCGGGATCAAACGTATGGTCACAATAATTGAGCCTAAAACTCTTCCAGAAGACGGACGTCATATGGGTCAATATCGCTTTAGGAAAAGCCCCCAATATACGATCTCTTCACTATGCTCATTGAAGCTTTGGAGGGGATATCTCCTCGGCTCTCCTTTACGTAACCTCGTGTTTGACTCATGTGTTAGAGGAGCTTCCCAGCTATACTTAGACGACAATTGGATTTGACTCTTCCTAACTCATACTCTTATGTTTGTTCAATGGCCTTGTGGAGTTATATCTCCAATCATAATCCAATGCCCTAACCCTAAACTTGTTTTTGAACCCTAGAAACAAAGTCTAGTACATTTAAAGTTTAGCATTTTTTTTAGTGGTTGTTATTTACTCAATGGATATATGGAAGTGTAGCTGATGTTGTTTGAGACTCTTGCAAAAATGAAAATTATAAGAACACTCGCAAATAAAACTTTACACTAATTTTTCAATGAAAAAGAGTTTCGAAAAATAGAATGCATGAACAATCCTTCAAACCTTGAAATGCAAATTTTTCCTATGCTAGTATATTTTTCTTTTTCAAATAACAATGCAAAACAATACAAAAAAAGAAAGAGACCTAACTAGCAAAAAACTAGGTTTTTTCATTTTTTTTCTTTCTACCAAAGCAAACATGTCTAAAGACCTGAGTGCTAGTTAGCAAATTATTTTCTTGAAAAATTCATAGACAAGGGAACCAAAGAAGAATGACCAACAAACAAATAGTTTTGCCTATTTTGTGACTAAAAGAAATGAAATGCAAATGAGATGTGATTTTCCTTTTTCTTTTATGAACAAAGGGAAGAAGGTAAAAAGGAAGAAAGAAAACAGTGAAGAATCACCGAAACACGACAATAAAATTGGAAACTCAACCCATCCACACATGACTGACCTTTCGACCCACCTAAAGAACCTTATAACCAAAATACTAACCGAACCAAAAGCAAGATCTTTTAGACGATTTCAAAGTTTTCAGAGACTTGACGCAACAATCAAAAGCAAAAGCAAACCCAGAAAGCCTAGATTATACTGAAGAACCAAGCCAGACCCTCCAAGATCAAAGAGAAAGGATTAAAAAACAATTTTCTTACATAGATACACAATTGTGTACACTAGGACTAGCAGACATATATGGGTCATACAAGGGAGAATCCCAGATATCAATGACTCATAAAGGGGCAAAGCGTAGATGGATCAGTAAAACTTGAAAAAAAGAAAAAATCCAATCCAAAAGGAGGCTTCTAGAAACTTAGAATTTTTTTCTAGATGGTAGATGCTTTGAAAGAAAAGCTCAAAAAATAAGAAACTCACAGCAATCAGGACAACACAAGAAAACCTCAAATCGACTCAAACTAGAAGAAAGATCCCCAGTATGGTCACCAATTATGTTTATGGGATTTTTCCCTGTGACCTTGGGTCATGTCACAACAGAACTTGATTGTATTCAAAAGAGAAACCCTACCCTCATACATACAAACTGGTAATCAAATAACTACTTTTGGAAGAGAGAATAGAAGAGGGCACACCTTGTATCATATTGCTTGATGTCGTTTCTCGCTCTCAACCTTTGATTCATTCCTGATCTCTGTCAGTATCATCCTGCAAAAGGAGATCAAGTCTATGTTGCCACTAGGTAGTTATGAAAACAATTCATACATGTAATAAGAAAATTCAGATATGTAAAGCAAGTAAGAATATACAAATAGATTGAACAATATTACACAAATATGGAGGGAAAGAGAACTATTTTATTGAAAACAGTATGAGTAGGTAGTTACAACCTGACTCTAACAGTCATCATTGTCTCGAAGCCAAGCCAAGCCAACTGCCCAGGTTCCTTTGTTGGTCCTTCAAGCATCAACTCTACAGGATGACTCTTCCTCGGATGACCCAGAAGGGATAGGAACACACACTATGGTCATATATAGGGGAGGAAAGAATGTTGGAAAATGAGTTTAGAGAACATGGATGCTACTCAGAGGATCAGAGAATGAGGGAAGATTGCAAAATTGTTAGCATAATCTTGCACCAAGGATGTTCTTCTCACTCATGCCCTCATAGGTGTTTTTATGTTATCCTCAAGAGGTTGAGGTGGTTGAATTCCGTTGTGTATGGGCAAAGGGAAGTCTGGGAACGAGCCCACCCGAAAAACCCACCCCAAAATGTGGAATATTTTTATTTTTTCATATTTTTTAGGGCATCCGCGAGTTGCAAACTAGAAAGGCACGGACATTCATGATTTTCATATGGCTGACTCACGGATGGGAAAAAAAAGTTGTTTTTCAAGTGATTTTGATTGAGGATGGGATTTAAGTTTACATGCTAGGGAAAAATACTAATCCATCTCACAAATGCAATTGACGTGGCAATTTGTGGTTTAACAATATCTTTCCTGGAGCATGAAAATTATAACTAACTTGTCATTTCATCCATACCCTTACCGATGATAATTCAGGTTGTTATAAAATTCATTTACAAAAATTCCCAAATATACACTCAAATATGGTCTCTTATTGATTCCTTTCCCATAGTATAGAATTGGGTTGGCATGCACGATATTCCTTTGGTTGGTGCATATGTTGATCATTTGTGGCGTTGCACAATGTATCTTTTTGGGCGCACACACAGTGTAGATTTGCATGCAAATCCTTCAAAACCTTGGGTGCCAATAATTGGCATCCCCTACCATTAGATATCAATGAGGACTTCATGCCAGCCTATACA
>JZKD02S1549994.1:0-10415 GCA_000966675.3 Picea glauca
TTATTTTACCCTACACCCTTTATGAAGACTCACATTAGCTTAAGTGGGTTTTTTTTTGTTCAATTTTATTATTAGCACTTGTATTGTTAATGCTTAGCTAGTAGGAAATGAAATTGTAATGTTATTTGAATTGCAGAGCTATTGTGAGCTAGAATATAATGGCGTTGTTATTAGGAGAGGGTTAAGTTTTGATTATTATGTTAGGGCGAAGTAGTAGTACCTTCCTAAAAAGGCAAATTATCAATGTTATTACCGGGAATGAGGAAGGGCCTTATGTACGCAATTAAGTAAGGAAATACTTTATGAATTCAATTAACGGAGGAATTGTTTTATGTATTTAATTAAGGAAGGAAACTCCTCGGATTAGGTGGAGGTTGCAAATCATCATAGGGGTAATGAATATTTAATGTATACTCTTGAATTATGGTTTTTTTTTTTTGACATAGGGCTCCATTTCTGAACTGGCAACGCCAGGTTAGGGGAATTGTTTTAAGGATTTATTCATGTGTTGAGGTCTTAGGGATATTTAGGTTGACTCCTTTCTCCACATTATTACAACGTGCCCTTCAAGACACACCACATGCTCCAAGGGTGCCACTCAGCTCTTGAATTTATTTTGTGCGATGTGCCCTTCCGTATGCACCACGTGCTCCAAGGGTGCCACTCACGAACTGAGTTTCTTTTGTGCAACGTGACCTTCAAGATGCACCATGTTATCCAAGGGTGCCACTCGCCAACTGAGTTTTTTTTGTGCGACGTTCCCTTCAGGATGCACCATGTGCTCCAAGAGTGCCACTTGCCAACTGATTTTCTTTTGTGCGACGTGCCCTTCAGGATGCACCATGTGCTCCAAGGGTGCCACTCACCAACTTGACTGATTGGTAGACATCTATAATCCCTGGAGTCAATACTCCACCAGGTGAAATTGTGGGAGACTAAGGGTTCTAAGGAATAATTCCCCCGCCTTATTGCGCGCCTCTTAGAATCATCATGAGCGACTGTCGCATTCTGCCCTCACGGCATCGTGGATCCTCTCGAAATAGGTAATCATTAACCTACAGTTCGAGCCACGACGGGAGTGCTAGTAGGCGGTGGCACCGCTACTGTCCACCCCTCTCCCTCAACCTCTCTGCAAATCGTGTGTGGCCCCTTTACTCCATATGTGAGTCTGGTCGGGAAGCTGTCATCATCCTGCATCATCAACAATCATGTCAGAAATGTCAACATCAAATCATCAAATCAAATGAAACATCATAGTAAACATATCAATCCAGAAGCACACTCCCTGACTCATTCCAGAGTCCAAGGGGGTTCTACCGATGCCTCTGCATCCTCAAGGTCAAAAACCCTGCACACTCAATAAAACTAAGTCAATAGCACCTGTCCACATCAAATAGTAACACATCATGTCATATGTCAATCGCATCATAATCAAGTATAAATGGTATAACATCATAAAAGTCCAGATCACTTGCGAGCAAGTGTCCTCAAATAATAACTTTTCTCAGTGGGCCAGAGTGGGATGTTACATACACCCCCTCTTGGTCTAAACTTCATCTCGAAGTTTCTCAGTATAAATGAAGAAATAAAGTATCACAGTATCCTAAGTCTATCTGGCAAAAAAAAATGGAAACTACTGACGCATATCATATGCGTCCTCCCAGGTCGCCTAGTGCAGACTATAACTATCCCACTGGACCTTGACCTGATCTACCGTTCGACGTTGTAACTATCGAACATGATGATCTAAGATGCAGACTGGCTCAGCCATGAGTGCTCCCTCGTCTGATACCTGCAAGCAACTCAGGTCAATCACATGTGTACGATCACTAATATAATGTCTCAAATCAGATACATGAAAAACATCATGCATACGCCTCAAAGAATTAGGCAAGGCTAGTCAATAGGTCATGGGCCCCTTTCTCTCCACAATCTCGAAAGGTCCCACGAACCTAGGAGAGATTTTAGCTCCCTTTCCAAACATGATCAAACTCTTATGCGGTTTAACCCACAAGAAAACTCGGTCACCGACCTCGTAACTACGGTCGACTCGGTGCGCATCGGCATAACTCTTTTTTCGATCCTGCGCTTCTTTAATCCTTTGTCTTATGGTTTTCATCTACTCTTCAATTTCTTGGATCACTTCTGGTCCCACCAGGACCCTATCCTCAAGCCGATCCCAACTCAAGGGCGTCCGAGACGGTCGCCCATAAAGAACTCCCAAGACACCATCTTAATGGTGCTCTGGTAACAGTTGTTGTAAGTGAACTCTACTAGAGGCAAGAATTTCTCCCAACGTTTTTGTTGGTCCATCACGTACATGCACAACATGTCTTACAAGGTTTGGTTTGTTCCTTCGGTCTGTCCGTCCGTCTCTGGGTGATAAGAAGTACTAAGTTAAGTTGGGTTCCCAAGGCCTCTTGGAACCTCATCTAAAATCATCCAGTGAACACCGATCCTCGATTGGATATGATCCTTTTAGGCACACCATGCAGCCTCACAATCTCACTGATGAAAACTCTCACTACATCAGGTGCCTGATACGTCATACGCACAGGAATAAAGTGAGCACTCTACGTCAGAGTGTCTACTACTACATAAATCGAGTCCTGTCTCCTTACCGTCAGTGGCAATCCAACAATGAAATCCATAGAAATAACTTCCCATTTCGATTCCAAAATGGCATGTAGTTGAAGTAAACCTGTCGGGTGTCTATGTTCAACATTTACCTGCTGACACTCCAGACATATAGCAACAAAGTTGACTATGTCGGCCTTCATTCCTTTCTAAAAGAATAATGGGTTAAGCTCTGCTCTCATATTCGTAACCCCTGGGTGAGCCATGTAAACTGCTCTATGAGCCTCGTTCAGAATCAACATCCTCAACTCATCGCTTGGAGGTACGTAAATCTGACTTCTAAACCTCAATAAACCGTCACTATCAAATGAATATCCCTCATATCGTGGTACCATCATTGTGTTTTGTCCGATAAAATCCTTGACTTCCTTGTACCAGTCATCATCACACTGTAAGGTGAGAATATTTTCACGTAGATTCGTCTGAAGAGGTAACACCGAAAATATGTGTGGTCTCCGACTTAAAGCATCAACTACTTTGTTCACAGTTCCCTTTATGTAAGTAATCTCGAAGACATACTCACTAAGCAATTCCGACCAATGTCGTTGTCACGCGTTCAGGTCGCTTTCCGTGAAAATGTGTTGCATCCCACAATGATCAGTCTTTAATTCAAATTTTCATCCAACAAGGTAGTGTCTCCAAACCTTCAAGGCATAAACGATGGCTAATAAATCCAAGTCATGCATCGTGTAGTTCTCCTCATGCCTTATCAGCTTCCTCGAAATGTAAACAATCACTCATCCGTCCTGCATCAAGACTACGCCTAAACCTTCCTTGGATGCGTCAGTGCATACCAAGAAGTTTGCGTCCATGTCAGGGACCTTTAGTATCGGTGCGGTTGTCAACAACTCTTTAAGCCTCTGAAATGCTTCTACGCATTTCTTGGTCCAAACAAACTTTTTTTTTTTCTTCTGCCATTCCGTGATCGGATTTGATATCTTCGAAAAACCTTCGACAAACCGTCGATAGTATCTTGCTAATCCCATAAAACTATGCACTTCGATGACATTCGTCGGCGCAGGCCATTCCATAATAGCCTCAACCTTGGCTGGATCCACAGCGATACCTACGCCGGACAGGACATGCCCTAAGTAGTGAATCCTCGATTGATAAAAAGATCATTTGGACAACTTCCCATACAAATTGTGTTCTCGTAAACATTGTAGTACCAAGCGCAAGGGTTCATCATGCTCCTTCATCGTCCAAGAGTAGATCAAGATATCGTCAATGAATACTTGGAAGAACTTGTCCAAGTACTCGTGGAAGACCCCGTTCATCAAGCTCATGAATACCTCTGGGCCATTTGTCAGTCCAAAAGGCAAAACCTTAAACTTGTAATGTCCAAATCTCGTCTTAAAGGTGGTCTTAGGGATGTCATCATCCTTGATCCGTAACTGGTGATATGTGGATCGCAAATTGATCTTGGAGAACACCATCGCACCCTTCATTTGATCGAACAGATCATCAGTTCTAGGTAAGGGATACTGATTCTTGATCGTCGCCTTGTTCTGTTGACAGTAGTCAATGAAAATCCTCCATGATCCGTCCTTCTTTCGTATGAAAATAACTGGTGCACCCCATGGTGACACACTAGGACGTATCAGTCCTTAGTCCAACAACTCTTTCAGTTTCATTTTCAACTCTTACAACTCCGGGGTCAACATCCGATAAGGCGTTCTTGCTATCAGTTCGGTTCCCGGTTTTAGTTCTATGGTAAACTCTAGTTCCCTTTCTGGCGACATCCCAGGCAACTCCTCCAGAAATATGTCCACAAACTCCTTCACCACCGTAAGGTGTTCTAGACCTTCCGCTACCCCCTTCTCATTTAGCACAAGGATCGCATAAAGTTTTCACCCCTTGCGCATACTCTTCCGTAACTGTAAGGAAGAGACGAACCACAGGGAAACTCCCTGGTTCCTTCCTACAATCACACGTCTCTATCCTTCGTCATCAACCAAGCTCAATCATTTTGTCTTACAGTTGAGTATCGCCTCAAGAATTTCCAACCAATCCATACTGATCACGACATCATAGGATCCTAAGAGCATGACAAATGAGTTGAACCTTGTGACGACTCTTCCTGGTTAAGGGTATAGCCCGTAACCCTTCCTCCAACCTTTTGTTTGGCTTCTGAAGCCATCTCCATGAAACTAAAATCGACCTGAACAGCTATCTTCTGGACGACATCATGAAAGGTTTAAGGCATCAAGACCTTTAAAAATTTGCGGGCAGGTTGCCATCAAGGCCTAACACGAACCTGATGGCCTTAAGCTTCTCAGTGTTAAGGTGCAGAGCATATCGGAATAGCGCCATAAAATGTGCCTCGTACTCAAGCACCGTACAACCTCCTTGTCGTAATGTGTTGAACTCATTGAGTTGACGCTCAATGAATTCCTCAGAAAGGTACCTCTATCAGAACCATTCCTCGAATAGTTTCCATGACACGTCTTCAACGGCCATGTTCATCTGTGGCAGGAGCGTCTTCCACCATAGAAGAGTGCTCCCCTTCAGTTGAAAGACTGCCATGTGGACCTTCATGTTGGAGGTATAATCGCGAAGTGAGAAGCACATCGCCATATTTTCCAACCCTGCCTCGGCATCCACATCGTCCGGGGCACCAAAGAACTCAGGAAATTTTACCTTCTCGAGTTCACGGTGAATGCTACCTATAACAGCCGGTGTGCACGGCAGAACCTTAGGGGGTGTCGGTGCCCTAGCCTCGTCTCTGTCCAAATGGATGATCAGAGCCTCGGACATGTGCTGAAAGGATCTCATCATCCCAATAACATCACCAACTGCTATCGCTCCTATCCGAGAACCTGCTCGCCTCCCTTGGGGTTAGACTCCTCAGGCGTGGATGCTACCAGAGGCGTCGCGCCTCCCCCATTAGCACCCCGTCATCTAGCTCCACGGCATCCTCTAATCATGATTAACGTGCATGCACCCAATCAATTCAGTCAACAATAGTATACTAAAATCATCTCATGTCAACGAAAGCCGTAGAGAATCCCAAGTCGTGGGTTGAACCATCTTTGATACCATATGTAACGACCCTCCTCGATACGACAACAATGCTGATAACGGGTGCAATTTTTTTTTGTTAAGGTGTGTGCGTGTGTAGAAGTAAATGAGCTCGTGTGACTCTACATCGCCACCCGACGACTAACCCGACGCAACCACGACGATCGCAACAAGAAGACGCAAGGTGCACCACCAGTAACTGCAAGCCAATACTACCCCACACAAGGTGCCCCACAATATCTTCAACAATAAATGACATACAGGGTTAGGTACCGTACGAACACAGAAGGTAGAATCCATGGTAGTAGGTTTTACTATTTCTGCACAGGAAAGCAGGGCGTTTAATCTTAGTCCTCTGCTCCGGAGAGAGAGGAGGTCAGATAGGCTGCTGGCCGACTCCTCAGGAAGAAACTAGTAATCCCCTCAAGTGTGTCGCAAGAGTGGAAACGCTGCATTCAAAGGGCCTGAGACTCTTGATACAGCACTGGATTCTTGACGCAACAAAACACACATACATGAATACTAAGGCTACTAAAGGTGTCCACATCCCTCCCGACGCAATCAAACCACGCAACGCAATACCACCAATTACTACAAAATCAAGGAAAAACATGACCTCTACAGGAGACGCAAGTCAGGAGGACCTTAATAACGACCAACCACTAAAGAGACTCGAAGACGTCAACCATAGATCAATTGCTCCAATAGTTTCCATGAGGCGACGAGTACCATCCCAGTCTTAACAATGTACATTAGTTTACTGTGAAAATCTTGGTTTATTGAATCATAATGAAACTACCATAGCGTCTCCATAACATAAGCATGTCAAATTATGCTATTAGTAACAGTAACTTTTTCAGTAACAATTTCGATAAATTAACAACATCCTTCCATCTAACCTTATCCTAGAATTGTCGTGAATAACAATGCGTTTCATGCTTCACCACCAACTAAAAGCAATTACATAATTAACCTTGCAACTAACTAATATTGCAACAACAATTAAATGACCATTTGAGATCAACTAATTACATAACCTTGCAGTTAACATTTAATGTATTGCAAATTAAGCAAGTATTAGCATTGCCATTGAAACAAATATTCACGCTGCAATTTAAACAAATATTCCCCTACTTTACAATAACCTTACGGAAATATCATTTCCATCATCGTATTTTACAATAACTCGCAATTAAATGACAACCATTTACCTATCAAGTTTTCAACGCCAAACTTGGATTCTCATTTTATGAAGCCATAAAGTACTACTTTTATACATTACCAACAATGTCTTTTAATGAAATTTTTCCATGCATATTAAAACAACATTAAATTACATCCAGTGTCATTGCCTATCATTCAATGACCTTGCAACTTAAAAGGACTTCAACATTATAGTAAAAAGGCATATTATCAATAACTCTCAACTTAATCAACAACATCATTACATTGTATGTTATCAAATCCCATCGTTACCCCTTTACGTCACATTACACGAACCTTATTATTACATAATTCAAGACGATTGTTTATGGAGACATTAACTAATGATTACTGATATACAATACATAAACATTACTATAATCATGACCAAATCAGTACCAAGTCATTACATAATCCTTACATAATCCTTGCCCTTAATCATTTTACAATTTATTATATTCCAACAATTACTTTAATAATTATTATCACCATAACAATTATTATCACTTAAATCCTAAGGGCCATAAAGAAAATCTTGAACCCTTTGTGATCATTGAGGATATTTAAAGGCAGGTTGGTAATACTCACGCCCCTCCTTCCTTCTGAATAATAACCAGGAATCTGCACTAAAAGGGGGGTTCAAAAGATAGCAAAGTAAACATCCGATTAAAGGATAACCCTAACTGACCAACGAATTCCATAAATCGTAACCCCCATAGCAGGTATTAAGGGTAACTCCAACATGTTACTCCAGCAGACTCATGGTGCACAGGTAGGTATAAGTAATTCGCATCCCTTGACCGAGATGGTAAGGCATAGTGATTCCTCACAATTAAATAAGCATCGGTTAATTAACAATGGACTATCGTTTACATAAGTGTCCCTACATTTAAATAACCCTATTTTTATTTGTTTTACATTAACCAATAATTGAGCCATACATTCATCCTCTCTTTTACCTATAATCCTGTCAGTAACTTGATCATAAAACGACCGCCACGTCCCTGTTAACAGTGCCACGACTAGTAGCTCTAGCATAAACGTTTCCTTTGAAATTCATTATCGTAACAACAATAATACCGCCTTACAGTATCCTAAGCAGGTCCATTAAGAATTCTCTGATCCCAACATTAATGTTGTCATTAAGACAGCCTTAACTAACGCTGTCCACAATGTGCTCAACGCTGCTAAGGATAAGCTGTCGGTCCATCAACTAGAATCGTCGACCCCAGCGGGAGAGCTGTCTAGCTCGTAAGTCAAGATGACAATCTGGAATAAACAGTTTGTCAAGGAACAAAGAACTGGCAAGGGAGGACGCAGCCAGACAGTTGGCATGGTCATCGAGGGAGAGTGTAACGGCCAATGAGAAACTACGTCAATCGAGGTCGAGGTGAAGGTTTTAGGTAAAGGTTTTCAGAGGCGACTGGTGTGAAAACATTACCTACCAGTACAAGCTGGAGAAAAATGGGGTCATGCTCCTAAAAAATGCCATACGAAAATCATGGTATAAAACTGGTTGTAGATAAAATTCCTTTATGTAGATCCTATCCTCCATTCGACGAAGTTCCTAATCCTACATTACACCTAAATCATTCTTTGTTCAACCTGGTCATGTTTATGCCATTGAGAATAATAATTAAAAAGGTTATACATTTTTCTTTTTTTTTAAACCTTAGCTAATCATATTAAATTAGGATGCATGCGCCTATAATTAAGGATTATGTACATAACAGTGGTTATATTAAAGGTCGAAAATAACTATCACAAGCGAGACCTAAATGAATATATAGAAACCATGGGCATTATATTTCCCGAAGGCAACATTAACACCAAAAAATAAGTGTAGCGCTCAACATAAGGGAAACATTCACGCAGCAATCGACAGGTTTAAGCAGGTGGCGGATGGTCCCAAGGATGAGCGCAGTTATGGGTTCGGGTGCGAGATGCACAGGACGTTAAGGAGCAGAGAACACGAGTGTCCAGGCACTGAGTCAACTATGGTGATTGCTCAGTAGAATGGAACCCCTTTTAGTCGGTTAACCCAAGATAAATCACGCCTTTAAGGCATTCTAAGGGGAGAAAAAAAAATGCAAGGAGAATGTTGTCTCAGCAAAGAGTACTGATTCGTTGTTCCTAGAAACCCTTCATCCCAAACGTTGTGGTCTGAATACACCAATAAATCCTGCCACCACAAGGGTCGTAGGAAGCCCATTATGATTTCTAATGTTCTAACTTCTGAAATAAAAATTACATTCTCTATACCAGGAACGCAGAGAACAAACGCACCCTACGGTACATAACGTAGTAAATAAACCACAGTAATAAATGAAAATTGCCCTGTCCAGTATAATAAGCAACTATTTTACACAGTCCCGTATAATGAACCAAAATCATTTACCTAGTCCAGAAAAATAAACAACCTACTTCACATAGACTAGAATATGAAACAAGCCATTTTACTCCGTCCATTAATAAGAAGACCCACATAAACCCTAACACATTCTACCATAAAAATATGAAAGCGTACCTTTGCCCTTCACCCCCTTTGGTTTGATGTCTCACGCTTCGTGTGATCCTGCTCTGTGCCCACCGTAGAAGACTCACCGGTACCTCCCAGCCAATGCTAGGGGTACTCTGCTTCCCCCTTAGCCCCCCGAGCCGCAAAGGGGCCATACACAATCCAGACAGTAACCTAGCTTCTCAGCTCGCCTCCAAGGCTGAGCTACCACTCTAACACAGCTGAGAGATCCCCAACTCCTCACGAGTAATCTTTCCAGTTTCCATTTTGGCAGCATAACAATACCTCCTAGCCGCCCCCTTCTTTTCCCCCATCTCCTTTCTTTTATCCTCTTTTTTCTTGACCTAATCCCATTAGGTTTTCCCCAAAAATCCTAAATCCCCTTTCCTTTAAGTTTTTCCCCCCTTTTATTTATTTATTTATTTCTTTTTATTTCTTTTTTTTTGAAAACTCAAATGGTAAATGCGCCTAAGCATCTTTTCATATTATTATTTTCCTTTTTTTTTTAAATTCATAATATATATATATTTTATTTTAAACTCCCTTTAGTTAACTAATTAATTTCCTCTTTTCAAATTTACAACCCCCCTAATTGAATTAATTTATTAAATCTCTTTATTTTACCCTACACCCTTTATGAAGACTCACATTAGCTTAAGTGGGCTTTTTTTTGTTCAATTTTATTATTAGCACTTGTATTGTTAATGCGTAGTTAGTAGCAAATGAAATTCTAATGTTATTTGAATGGCAGAGCTGTTGTGAGCTAGAATATAATGGCGTTGTTATTAGGAGAGGGTTAAGTTTTTATTATTATGTTAGGGAGAAGCAGTAGTACCTTCCTAAAAAGGCAAATTATCAATCTTATTACCGAGAATGAGGAAGGGTCTTATGTACGCAATTAAGTAAGGAAATACTTTATGCATTCAATTAATGGAGGAATTGTTTTATGTATTTAATTAAGGAAGGAAACTCCTCGGATTAGGTGGAGGTTGCAAATCATCATAGGGGTAATGAATATTTAATGTATACTCTTGAA
>JZKD02S1550005.1:0-10415 GCA_000966675.3 Picea glauca
CTTTGTATTTGCCTGATCCCTTCTTCAGTCTCTTCACAAATTTTGCTTCAATTTCATCGGGCTCAGAATCCTCATTCTTGTATGCTTTAAATGATGCTTCTCTGGAGGTAGGTTTGTCTTTAACTATTCTCATTTCATATGTAGTCAATGTTCCTAGCAATTGATCAAACTCCAAGGTTTTTAGATCATTAAGTTATTCTATAGCAGAGACCTTCGGGTTGAACCTATCTGGGAGAGTTCTCAAGATTTTYTGAACTAAAGAAGGTTCATCAATTGTTTCACCAAGTGACTTCATTKCATTTACCATTTCTTCTACTTTCAGAAAGTATTTTCCAATAGTTTCATCTTCCTTCATATTCAATTTTTCAAACTGTATTCTGTAGGTTTGAAGCTTTGCATCCTTTACCTTCTCATTACCCTCATTAGTGCATAACTTTTACGAATTCTACTTCTGCAAGACCACTCAAGATAGCATTCATAGCCTTAGCGTTGAAGCTAAATTCTATTTTTTCATCCTTATTAGCTAGCACAATTGGCTTTACATAACCAGTATCTACAACATCCCAGACATCTGCACCTAACGACATTATGTAGGTTCTCATTCTAACTTTCCAAAAGGAAAAGTTTGTTCCATTGAACAGAGGGGCTTTATTGGTTGAATTTCCTTCATGTCTTGACATGTTTAAGCTCCAGGATCTACCCTTAGATAAAAGGGGCTGGCTCTGATACCAATTGTTGGACAACTGAGAGGGGGGGTGACTCAATTGTTACCATTCTTAAACAAATATTCTTCTTTTAAAATATTTAAAAGGAACTCAATGATGATCACAATAATGCAAGGAAATAAACAATGGCACATTCAACATCAGTCACATATATGAGAAACACAGAGACAGATATTTCCAAAGGAAACCCATACAGGGTAAAACCCTCTTCTTCTTTATATGATAAGTATTATTTACATTATTTACATTATCATACATATGAGCACCAACTCATTGTGAGGCTACAACCTACGTTTTGCAAGCTGCAACTTGCTAAGAGTACCAACTCTTTGTTTTTCTCTAGCACCCACTAGAAGGAAGCACCAACTCCCTGGTTTCTCTATCACCAACTAGAAGGAAGCACCAACTCCCTGTGTTCAAGCACCCACTTGAACCTATGAGGACACCAGTCCTCCCTAGCACCTCCCAACCACCCTGGATTATGAATATGAAATAACGAAACCTATTTCAATGATATAGTGTTCAATAATAGCTTACCAGTCTCATCACTGTTTTGCAAGATTTTGCTACTCAGACTTTCTCACTGTCTTCCAGCATGCAGCCGCAGCCCATTTTGTTCTTCTTCTTTTTATAATCTGTGGGCCATGTCCATTCACTGCACAGTTCTTCTTCTATTCTATTTAGCTACTGCACTCTGATCCTTCTTCATGCATGAATAACCTTCAACAACAACATCCACAACAACTCTAGTAGCAACAACAACCACATCTCTTCTCTATACTGTGTATTTATAGCTTCTGTGCACCTTGTGCATGCAATATTCACCATTCCTATGCATGCTCATACCGCTCCAATCTCCTCCACATCTCAAGTGCTTTGCTTGATCATCATCGCGACTCTTCAGCTTCTCTGGCAATTCAACCCTTGTGTCTATCATCACTAGGTGTTATGATGAGATTCCTTTTTCTCTCTGGTAGTTGAGACTCTTCATATTCTCTATTACAGTCAAGCTCATCCTTTCTATTTCAGTTACCAGCTCCAACCCTCATCGAGATGTCAATTTCCTCCACGAATCCTCTTCATTCCACTGGCAGATTCCTTGTAACTCTTCAGCTCCTCTGGAAATCACACAGAAGTCTCTTCGCCTCCTCTGGTAGAAACCATCAATGGTTTNAGCAGAGACCTTCGGGTTGAACCTATCTGGGAGAGTTCTCAAGATTTTCTGAACTAAAGAAGGTTCATCAATTGTTTCACCAAGTGACTTCATTGCATTTACCATTTCTTCTACTTTCAGAAAGTATTTTCCAATAGTTTCATCTTCCTTCATATTCAATTTTTCAAACTGTATTCTGTAGGTTTGAAGCTTTGCATCCTTTACCTTCTCATTACCCTCATTAGTGCATAACTTTTACGAATTCTACTTCTGCAAGACCACTCAAGATAGCATTCATAGCCTTAGCGTTGAAGCTAAATTCTATTTTTTCATCCTTGTTAGCTAGCACAACTGGCTTTACATAACCAGTATCTACAACATCCCAGACATCTGCACCTAACGACATTATGTAGGTTCTCATTCTAACTTTCCAAAAGGCAAAGTTTGTTCCATTGAACAGAGGGGCTTTATTGGTTGAATTTCCTTCATGTCTTGACATGTTTAAGCTCCAGGATCTACCCTTAGATAAAAGGGGCTGGATCTGATACCAATTGTTGGACAACTGAGAGGGGGGGTGAATCAGTTGTTACCGTGCTTAAACAAATATTCTTCTTTTAAAATATTTAAAAGGCACTCAATGATGATCACAATAATGCAAGGAAATAAACAATGGCACATTCAACATCAGTCACATATATGAGAAACACAGAGACAGATATTTCCCAAGGAAACCCATACAGGGTAAAAACCTCTTCTTCTTTATATGGTAAGTATTATTTACATTATTTACATTATCATACATATGAGCACCAACTCATTGTGAGGCTACAACCTCCGTTTTGCAAGATGCAACTTGCTGAGAGTACCAACTCTTTGTTTTTCTCTAGCACCCACTAGAAGGAAGCACCAACTCCCTGGTTTCTCTAGCACCAACTAGAAGGAAGCACGAACTCCCTGTGTTCAAGCACCCACTTGAACCTATGAGGAAACCAGTACTCCCTAGCACCTCCCAACCACCCTGGATTATGAATATGAAATAACGAAACCTATTTCAATGATATAGTGTTCAATAATAGCTTACCAGTCTCATCACTGTTTTGCAAGATTTTTCTACTCAGACTTTCTCACTGTCTTCCAGCATGCAGCCGCAGCCCATTCTGTTCTTCTTCTTTTTATAATCTGTGGGCCATGTCCATTCACTGCACAGTTCTTCTTCTTTTCTATTTAGCTGCTGCACTCTGATCCTTCTTCATGCATTAATAACCTTCAACAACAACATCCACAACAACTCTAGTAGCAACAACAACCACATCTCTTCTCTATACTGTGTATTTATAGCTTCTGTGCACCTTGTGCATGCAATATTCACCATTCCTATGCATGCTCATACCGCTCCAATCTCCTCCACATCTCAAGTGCTTTGCTTGATCATCATCGCGACTCTTCAGCTTCTCTGGCAATTCAACCCTTGTGTCTATCATCACTAGGTGTTATGATGAGATTCCTTTTTCTCTCTGGTAGTTGAGACTCTTCATATTCTCTATTACAGTCAAGCTCATCCTTTCTATTTCAGTTACCAGCTCCAACCCTCATCGAGATGTCAATTTCCTCCACGAATCCTCTTCATTCCACTGGCAGATTCCTTGTAACTCTTCAGCTCCTCTGGAAATCACACAGAAGTCTCTTCGCCTCCTCTGGTAGAAACCATCAATGGTTTNAACTTTCCAGAAGGCAAAGTTTGTTCCATTGAATAGAGGGGCCTTATTGGTTGAATTTCCTTCATGGATTGACATGTTTAAGCTCTAGGATCTACCCTTAGATAAAAGGGGCTGGATCTTATACCAATTGTTGGAAAACTGAGAGGGGGAGTGAATCAGTTGTTACCGTGCTTAAACAATTATGCTTCTTTTAAAATATTTACAAGGCACTCAATGATGATCACAATAATGTAGGGAAATAAACAATGGCACATTCAACATTAGTCACATATATGAGAAACACAGAGACAGATATTTCCCAAGGAAACCCATACAGGGTAAAAACCTCTTCTTCTTTATATGATAAGTATTATTTACATTCTTTACATTATCATACATATGAGCACCAACTCATTGTGAGGCTACAACCTCTGTTTTGCAAGCTACAACTTGCTGAGAGTACCAACTCTTTGTTTTTCTCTAGCACCCACTAGAAGGAAGCACCAACTCCCTGGTTTCTCTAGCACCAACTAGAAGGAAGAACCAACTCCCTGGTTTCTCTAGCACCAACTCCCTGTGTTCAAGAACCCACTTGAACCTTTGAGGACACCAGTCCTCCCTAGCAGCTCCCAACCATACTGGATTATGAATATGAAACACTGAAACCTATTACAGTGATATAGTGTTCAATAACAGCTTACCAGTCTCATCACTGTTCTGCATGATTTTGCTACTCAGACTTCCTCACTGTCTTCCAGCATGCATCTGTTTCCCATTCTGTTCTTCTTCTTTTTATGCTCTGTGTGCCATGTCCATTCACTGCACAGTTCTTCTTCTGTTCTATTCAGCTGCTGCACTCTGATCCTTCTTCCCACATAAATCACCTTCAACATCAACATCCACAGCAACTCCAGCAGCAACAACACCCACATCTCTTCTCTGTATTGTGTATATATAGCTTTTGTGCACCTTGTGCATGCAATATTCACCATTCCTCTGCATGCTCACACTGCACCAATTTCCTCCACATCTCAAGTGCTCTGCCTGATCATCATCGCGACTCTTCAACTTCTCTGGCAGTTCAACCCTTGTGTTTATCCTCACTAGGTGTTATGCCAAGATTCATTTTTCTCTCTGGAAGTTTAGACTCTTCGTATTCTTTGTTACAGTCGATCTCATCCTTTCTGTTTCAATTACAAGCTCCAACCCTCATCCAGCTGTCAATTTCCTCCACGAATCGTCTTCATTCCACTGGCAGATTCCTTGTAACTCTTCAGCTCCTCTGGAAATCACACAGAAGTCTCTTCGNAATAACCTTCAACAACAACATCCACAACAACTCTAGTAGCAACAACAACCACATCTCTTCTCTATACTGTGTATTTATAGCTTCTGTGCACCTTGTGCATGCAATATTCACCATTCCTATGCATGCTCATACCGCTCCAATCTCCTCCACATCTCAAGTGCTTTGCTTGATCATCATCGCGACTCTTCAGCTTCTCTGGCAATTCAACCCTTGTGTCTATCATCACTAGGTGTTATGATGAGATTCCTTTTTCTCTCTGGTAGTTGAGACTCTTCATATTCTCTATTACAGTCAAGCTCATCCTTTCTATTTCAGTTACCAGCTCCAACCCTCATCGAGATGTCAATTTCCTCCACGAATCCTCTTCATTCCACTGGCAGATTCCTTGTAACTCTTCAGCTCCTCTGGAAATCACACAGAAGTCTCTTCGCCTCCTCTGGTAGAAACCATCAATGGTTTATAGTAGTTACACTGTGAGGATCAACATTAGCCCTCCTATCATGCTCATGTTCACCTCCATTGTTGGATTAACTATGATGGGTTCTTGCGTTATTTACTCGTTTCGCACTTTCACAATTTGAAGATTCTACGATGAGACATATTGAGTCTCCATGTCTCGATCTCCGAAACTCCAAAACAGAGCTTTTCTATGCTAGCCCCTTCCTTGATATGACCATGGCCATGAACAAGCTCTTGTTCATAACATGCTTTTCATGATTTTGCATTTCGCCTTATCGTTAATTCCATTGTAAAGTTTCTCAACTTTCTAATTCGTGATCCCTGAGACTCCGAAAAGGAGCTTGTCTACACATACTCTTCTCTTTAGCTCTTTGATGGTGTGACCGCAGTTTGAGACCACAAGCCTTAAAGTATTTTTCAATTTCACATTTCGGCATTTCAAAACTCCCGTGGTTATGTTTCTTGCCTCTCCAAGTCATGATTCATGAAACTTTGAAATGGATTCAGATCAACGGTCTAGAATCTTGGTGTAATTATGGTCCAGATCTTATAGCGAGTTCACATCTCACAATTCCTCTGATGGAGGTTCTCTTCACTCCAAGTCATGATAGGCGAAGCTCCGAGATGGAGCTCAAATCAACGGTCCACGTTCTTGGTGATCTGACGGTCGTGATCTTTTCACGATCTCGCATCTCACTATTCCTTAGATGGAGGTTCTCATCACTCCAAGTCATGATAGGTGAGACTCCGAGATGGAGCTAGATCAATGGTCCAGAACAAACCTAGATCTGACGGCTAAGATAGTTTCACGATTTCGCATATTGCGAATTCGAGAGGTTAGGGAACCCTGTTCCTTTGACTTTCCAATCAGCGACATGGCGATATTTCACCACGTTTCCTATGATTCGATGGTCTAGATCTGATCTTGATTGAACGACTCAGATCATATAGCGATTTAGAAATTCTTGTTGCAAAGTGTTTCGACACTCCAACTTCCAGTATCCGAAACCTCGATAGCCAAAACTCCGATATGGAGTTGGACCACCTCTTGGATCTTGCACTTTAAAGAATGTGCAGGTTCTTCTTGATCCAATGATGGTTGGACCATGTTCTTATATCTAACGCCAAAGATCTATCCTCCATCTATGCACTCCTCCTATCTGGACTCAGATCTGACGATCATCGAGAATTCTGAATGGGATCCAATGATCAATGTCACTTCTCTGCCCAAGCTTACGCATCCTCCTTACTTAGAAGAATTTCTTAGTGTCAAAGGAATCAACCTTTGATCCTCCTGAGATCCTGAGTACGTTATCTCTCTTGAGCTTTGGAAATGAGTTAACCTCATCCCTAGTGCACACCTATACACTGCATGCGACTATGTGCTAATCCTCCTTAGCTTACATTGTTCCTATTTTGCCATTGATGCACACTCTAATCTTTCCATCAATGACAAGAACACACTGTTTGTAAAACATTCCAACAGAGAATACCTACACCAGATCCTTCTTTTGATGACGAGCCATCGAAAGACATCTTCCACACCTTGTTTTTTTTTCCAATCATCAACTGCTCTCTACGTTGGCTAGTTTATATTTTAGGTTCATCATCCTTTAAATGAAAAACAAATGAACCCATCCCATCCTCAAAAACATAAATGGGGTGATTGCCTAGGTTCTGATGATCACTGAATATCTAGGCTAAACTTACCTCTCTTTATAGCCTCCCTTTCTCAACACCAAACACAAGAATGGTGGCATATGTGAGGTCCATTTGCAATGATCGTCCAACCTTCTTATCCCAAGTTCTGGATAAGAGCATGCCAAACTTTGGGGGGATCTCGGCCACCACAATGTCCATCACTACACTCTTCATGGGTAATTGTGCTAGAGAAATCAACATATCCTTTATCAATCCTAGGAATTTCACTTTCTTAGAATCAAAGGAATACAGGTCTTGGTAAGGCTTGGTAATCTCTAGACCTAGTTCTTCCATAAAAACTTTGGGCATGACATTGTGAGAGGATCTTGAGTCCATAAGACAGTTGTGCAAGATATTATCATGGACATTCAAATATATATAGAAAGGAGGAGAGGCATTCGAGCCATCCTCAATTTGTGGACCCATAGTGATGGATGGGTTTTCATCCTTTACACTAATGACATCAAAATATATGCTAGAAGGGGTTGGTTGCAGAATGTTCATGATAGATTTATTGAGAGGTTTNAATAACCTTCAACAACAACATCCACAACAACTCTAGTAGCAACAACAACCACATCTCTTCTCTATACTGTGTATTTATAGCTTCTGTGCACCTTGTGCATGCAATATTCACCATTCCTATGCATGCTCATACCGCTCCAATCTCCTCCACATCTCAAGTGCTTTGCTTGATCATCATCGCGACTCTTCAGCTTCTCTGGCAATTCAACCCTTGTGTCTATCATCACTAGGTGTTATGATGAGATTCCTTTTTCTCTCTGGTAGTTGAGACTCTTCATATTCTCTATTACAGTCAAGCTCATCCTTTCTATTTCAGTTACCAGCTCCAACCCTCATCGAGATGTCAATTTCCTCCACGAATCCTCTTCATTCCACTGGCAGATTCCTTGTAACTCTTCAGCTCCTCTGGAAATCACACAGAAGTCTCTTCGCCTCCTCTGGTAGAAACCATCAATGGTTTCTAGTAGTTACACTGTGAGGATCAACATTATCCCTCCTATCATGCTCATGTTCACCTCCATTGTTGGATTAACTCTGATGGGTTCTTGCGTTATTTACTAGTTTCGCACTTTCACAATTTGAAGATTCTACGATGAGACATATTGAGTCTCCATGTCTCGATCTCCGAAACTCCGAAACAGAGCTTTTCTATGCTATCCCCTTCCTTGATATGACCATGGCCATGAACAAGCTCTTTTTCATAACGTTCTTTTCATGATTTCTCATTTCGCCTTATCGTTAATTCCATTGTAAAGTTTCTCAACTTTCTAATTCGTGATCCCTGAGACTCCAAAAAGGAGCTTGTCTACACATACTCTTCTCTTTAGCTCTTTGATGGTGTTACCGCAGGTTGAGACCACAAGCCTTAAAGTATTTTTCAATTTCACATTTCGGCATTTCAAAACTCCCGTGGTTATGTTTCTTGCCTCTCCAAGTCACGATTCACGAAAATTTGAAATGGATTCAGATCAACGGTCCAGAATCTTGGTGTAATTATGGTCCAGATCTTATAGCGAGTTCACATCTCACAATTCCTCTGATGGAGGTTCTCTTCACTCCAAGTCATGATAGGCGAAGCTCCGAGATGGAGCTCAAATCAACGGTCCACGTTCTTGGTGATCTGACGGTCGTGATCTTTTCACGATCTCGCATCTCACTATTCCTTAGATGGAGGTTCTCATCACTCCAAGTCATGATAGGTGAGACTCCGAGATGGAGCTAGATCAATGGTCCAGAACAAACCTAGATCTGACGGCTAAGATAGTTTCACGATTTCGCATATTGCGAATTCGAGAGGTTAGGGAACCCTGTTCCTTTGACTTTCCAATCAGCGACATGGCGATATTTCACCACGTTTCCTATGATTCGATGGTCTAGATCTGATCTTGATTGAACGACTCAGATCATATAGCGATTTAGAAATTCTTGTTGCAAAGTGTTTCGACACTCCAACTTCCAGTATCCGAAACCTCGATAGCCAAAACTCCGATATGGAGTTGGACCACCTCTTGGATCTTGCACTTTAAAGAATGTGCAGGTTCTTCTTGATCCAATGATGGTTGGACCATGTTCTTATATCTAACGCCAAAGATCTATCCTCCATCTATGCACTCCTCCTATCTGGACTCAGATCTGACGATCATCGAGAATTCTGAATGGGATCCAATGATCAATGTCACTTCTCTGCCCAAGCTTACGCATCCTCCTTACTTAGAAGAATTTCTTAGTGTCAAAGGAATCAACCTTTGATCCTCCTGAGATCCTGAGTACGTTATCTCTCTTGAGCTTTGGAAATGAGTTAACCTCATCCCTAGTGCACACCTATACACTGCATGCGACTATGTGCTAATCCTCCTTAGCTTACATTGTTCCTATTTTGCCATTGATGCACACTCTAATCTTTCCATCAATGACAAGAACACACTGTTTGTAAAACATTCCAACAGAGAATACCTACACCAGATCCTTCTTTTGATGACGAGCCATCGAAAGACATCTTCCACACCTTGTTTTTTTTTCCAATCATCAACTGCTCTCTACGTTGGCTAGTTTATATTTTAGGTTCATCATCCTTTAAATGAAAAACAAATGAACCCATCCCATCCTCAAAAACATAAATGGGGTGATTGCCTAGGTTCTGATGATCACTGAATATCTAGGCTAAACTTACCTCTCTTTATAGCCTCCCTTTCTCAACACCAAACACAAGAATGGTGGCATATGTGAGGTCCATTTGCAATGATCGTCCAACCTTCTTATCCCAAGTTCTGGATAAGAGCATGCCAAACTTTGGGGGGATCTCGGCCACCACAATGTCCATCACTACACTCTTCATGGGTAATTGTGCTAGAGAAATCAACATATCCTTTATCAATCCTAGGAATTTCACTTTCTTAGAATCAAAGGAATACAGGTCTTGGTAAGGCTTGGTAATCTCTAGACCTAGTTCTTCCATAAAAACTTTGGGCATGACATTGTGAGAGGATCTTGAGTCCATAAGACAGTTGTGCAAGATATTATCATGGACATTCAAATATATATAGAAAGGAGGAGAGGCATTCGAGCCATCCTCAATTTGTGGACCCATAGTGATGGATGGGTTTTCATCCTTTACACTAATGACATCAAAATATATGCTAGAAGGGGTTGGTTGCAGAATGTTCATGATAGATTTATTGAGAGGTTTTTTTTTTAACAATTCTGTCAAAGGGACAGGAATCTTGATTTTTCTGAACTCATGTTCTAGGATAAAAGAGTTTGGTGGCTTATCAACTTCCTTAGTTTTAGGGGTAAGAGGTTTTGATAGTGGAGATGATTGAGTTTTAGATGGCATACCTTTATTTGAA
>JZKD02S1550016.1:0-10415 GCA_000966675.3 Picea glauca
CAATGTGCAAAATTGGAATCTGAAGGCAGCAAAAAGGATTTTCCAGTCTTTGAGGCAGATGATCTAAGCAGCTCTTTTGAAGAGATTATTGAAGATTTTTTGGATGCGTTAGCATCTTCCCCCAATGAGCCTGTTGTCTTAGATTTAAACAAGGAATCCATTGTGGAAGAGGATCATTCTTTCTTCCTTCATGAGATTTCCCATGATGTATTTATATTTGGGATTAAAGAGAAGGATCGGGAGACTGTTCCCTTTTTACAAGATGGGGGAGTGCACGGAAAAGAGGAAGAGGAACCAAAGGAAGAGTTGAGCACGCATTTCATGTTCTATCCGAAGCCAATCAATGAATAGCCACCACCTAAGATCAGTGAGCCTGCGTCAGTTGTCCTCCTACCTGTGCATATCAAAGATATTCAGCCACAGGTGGACAACTGTGTAGCACAGGCGGTTTTTTGTCGCCAGTTTTCTGGGATTGGCCACTCATTCTATGACCTTGTCAGCAAGTACATGGAGTGGCATTTCCCCTATGCCTTGGAGCCCCCTATTTCATCTCAACTCCAGCCTGTAAGGAGGAGTTGAAGAGTGTAACCATTCTGTTGTCACGGTTACACCATCTGTTGATGATCATTGACAGAAGGAAGGAGCTTCTATCCAGGAAGTTGCTTGAATGGCTATGGTGGAAATCTACTTTCACCTAGCCCCATGTAAAGTGTTTTATTAGTTAAGGATTGTATATAAATAAGCTCCTTTGAGCATGCATTTTTATTTTGTTTCTTTTATTTTTCATCTTGTATTTTCAGCAGCAGGATGTTTTGAGCCTGACTCCATAGCCCAATAGCAAGGCACTAAAGTTGTGGAATGAGTTCTTAGAGCATCACATGGATGACTCTATCCCCCATGGAGCCTAATGTTAGTAACATTTCTTGTCCGAGGCAAAAGAGTATTCGGGTCTACAAGTTGCATGAGAAGTGCTCGAGCGCAACGCGGAAAAGTCTCATTTCAGGCAAGTAAGCGAGCAAAATTATGTTGTCGATGGTCTAGATCCTTTCATAAGAGCAGATTGGTGGTCGACGGGAAATTGTGGATAGCAGAGTTGCGCCGAGATTGGTGCAAATATATCGCGCCCATATTGTATGCAGGGAAGAATAGAAGTCGTCCATCCAAAGGACGCATGGCGCGAGATCCAGTCGTGTCGGATTTTTGGCAGTCACGAGTTCAAGGGGTGAAGGTTTTATGTCGTTGTACATTTCGAAACCTAGAACCCCGAAGCGTCGAGAGCACCCAAAGGCGGGCCCACAATATCGAGGAGCAGTCTCAGTCGTTCGTCTAAAGGGGACACCTGGTGCACGATTAGGCTCCTGCCTTTTCGCCCATCATGATTTCGAAGTGCAAGGAGAAGCTCCCTCATATCTCTGATGCACGAAGTGACGAGAGCATCTAGGACCTGGGGCCCACAACATCGTCGGGAGAGTTCGGAACCGTCAGATCTAGAGGGGCATGTGGTGCCAGATTAAGTTGTCTCGACGTTTTGCTCATTGCGATTTCAAGAAATAGGGATCAGCCCCTTCCTATTCGTGAACGCCGAAAGCGCATTGGGAATAAGCACAGGGTCATAGCCCATGATCACTAGGGAAAGAAAGGAGCTACGCAAAGGGGGGGCCAAAGGTGTCAGGTTTCAGTCATAGAGAGGCCCGTCCTGACCTCCAATTGCCATCGGACCCGACCTCAATCCTGGTCTTTGCTTGGAGTAAATGAAGACAAGACGGGGTGGTTGAAACCTCTCCTCATTCATTAAGTGCGAAGTATGGAGGGCCTGGCGAGCGGTCTGCTCGAGAGGGTATTGTGTACCCATTTTTCCAGAGAAGCCATTCCGAGTTCTCAACTAGCCGGAGGAAGTCTGCACACGCTAGCTCAGCACTTAATGGCTCAGCTACTCCCCTTGCAAGAGCCACACGGAGTTAAGGTGACGTCTGACAAAGAATTCCCACCCGAATTTGGCTGAAGGGACACCAAGCCTCGGATGACTGAAGACGTCGATGTTAGGCAATTTTCTTTGAGTATATAAACTCAGCCTTTGTATTTTGTAATCTATCGATGGTTGAGCAAGGCTCCCGATTGTAAAGTTTTGATGAAGCGCTGGTCTCTTTGGTTAATGTATAAGGCATTTGAGACTTCTTACTTTATGGATGTCAGCCTCTTTTCCATCTCTTTGTTTACTGTGTTAGAACATCTCGGAATTGGAGGATCCAGTCGAGTTGTAGCTATTATAGGATGATGTAGGTTGGATCACTGTAACAGTTGCATTGTTTCTAATCAGTTCCTGTGATTTTCTTAGCGTTGAACGACTCGGAATTGGAGGATCCAGTCGAGTCACCCTTCAGCTCCTTGAGGCTCTGGACCAAGAGGATCTTGGCTTCCAAGTTTTTCATCTTCAAGCTTCCGAGGGCCTGTCGCCCGAGGCAGTCTCGCTCGCCCTTCTCACAAGTCTTCCCTCTACCACCCTTTAAACATTTACTGACAGAAGTTGGATCAAGACCTCCCTTGCTTTCTACATACCAGGCCCAGTTTCCTGAGTTAAAGTTGTATCTTCTTGAGTCTTTATCCATTCGATCACCCATTCAAAACTACTGTGACATAAAACTGATGGGCGTTGAGCTCTGCTCCTGCAAGCAATCCGGGGGTGACTTCCGTCGCCAACAGGTTCCTTTACTTCAAACATTTACAAAGTCAAGCATTTCCTTTTATCTTGAAGTACTTTATTGCTTAATGTTATTTACTTGAAAGCAACAATTTTTATCTTTCAATGCAAGTATCTTTCATGTTTTGAATATCTCTTTCATAAACAATCATAGTGAATGAATGATATATGTTGCTAGTGTAGATTGATATATTATTAGATTGTTCTTGTCTTTAAAATCCTAGAATACTAAGTGTGCTTAGATTTAGTTTGAGCCTTAGATTATTTTTATTAAGGACTACCTCCCTTGGCTTCGCTAGGAGTTGGCCTAGCCAAAGGAGTCGAGGATCAGGTGACAACACCTTGACTCGAGATTTTCCCCCAATGACCCACCCAGTGGATTGATGGTTTTTCCACACTACCCGAGGTGTGTACAAAGTCGACGACATGCCTCAAATGATTTGATCCGTCTTGACACTTGGTAGATCTGAGGTTAAGATGGATATTCATTTGTATTTATACCTATTTTTTTAAATTACATGTAGCACTCCTTGCACTATTTTCTTAATTGAAGCTAGATGTACTTGAATGGAGTCTAAATCCATAACTAGATATACAATATAAAGACAAATTTCCCAAATTGAGTAACAAGAAGTTCCCTCTTATAATTGCCCCTTGTATGAGAAGTAGTCATCACAAACTTATAATAGGTTGGACTAAATATCTTTATGCCTTAACTATTATATCATAAAAGATATTAACTATTATATCATAAAAGATGTTGCTCTAATTAAAAATATTAAAACTGCTATCCTTATAAAATTTACATATGAAACTTGAAATACTAATAAAAATAAAAAAATTGAAAATTGAAATGATAATGAAATCAATAATAAGATGAATCTAAAATATACAAAGATTTTATCAACCCTAAATTGGATGAACAAAATATTTTTTACTAATCCCTTTTATTTTACCCTACCTACCTATGAAAGATTTTATCATAATTACCTATTTTCTTATATTTTTTAATAATTGTTATACATCATTACACATACCAACTTAGAATCTGGTTGGGAGGGCGAACACTTATATATATATATATATATATATATATATATATATCTCACTAGCCAACCGCATTATTCGGTTCCAATTTTCTTTGAACTTCCAGGAATCTGGTGGGTATGTATGACTATGTTTAAATCTCGTAGAGTTCTATTTTCCGTACTAACGATAAGCAATTCCATGTTTTTCTTGTCCAACCAAAACTTTTCATAAACAAATTTAAAATTAAAAATAAATGCATCCGAAACATATATTTTTAAGAAATATAAAATGAATATATGTTTAAGGAAATATAAACTCAATATATAAAATAATCAATGATGGACTTTGTAAATCACTGTGAAATCCGGGTCGGAGTTAGAAAAGGAAAAAAATGCGATCGCTTGTATCCCTTTCAAACTTGGTTTTTGTTAAGTTTTAGTTTGGTGTTTTGTAAGTATTAGTTTAATAGTTTTTAAAAAATTTAAAATAATTTTTAAAAATTTTATTTAAAATTTAGTGAGAAGTTGTTGAATATGTAAATTTTTATTTTTTTTTTCAAATTTAGTGAGAAATTATTGAGTATATAGATTTGAGTGATTAAATTTGTATAATCCATCTTTCAAAAAATTCATTTTTATATTAAAAAAAATTGTAAATTGATTTGAGAAAAGAAGCACAACATTCGATCACATTCAAATTTGAATAGAGAAATTGTCTCGTTTAACGAGATAGTGAAAAGCTACATGGACGTTACTTTGATATCAAGCCTCGGTTCCAACACCATGTTATTCAAACGAACAAATTTGTAATGTGCATACGCCGGAGGACACTCTAGAAGCCAATTCCAGGAGCCTTCCACTACATTGTACCTCACAACTTTCGTACTCTCATGTGCTTTGAAGCATATGTACTCACCCACGCCATTGCATTCGAACCAGTTCGATCCGGAGCTTCTCCTAAACTCGTGGCACACTGCACTGAGATTTTAAGTTATGGTTTAAAAAATATTGCAAGTTTAAGCAAAAGAAAAAACAACAGGTGGTGAGGGTACTTCTAGTAGCACATATTTTCAATTCAAGGGTTGATTTTAATATTTTGGCTATAAAGGTATTGGTTGTCAAAGCCACTGGTTTTGAAGAAGTTGCAATTTTTACAGCAAAAAAAGTGTGGAGTGCTACTAAGAATGCCACTTGTCAATTTTGGGATTGATTTTAAGCTTTTGATTGCAATGATACAAGTTGTTAAGGTCATGGTTTCAAACAAGTTGTAATTTTGACCTCGAAAAAAAAAGGGTCTTGTTGTTAACGCCACTTTTTGATTCAAGGGTTGATTTTAAGGTTCTTGTTGGCGACATTATGAGGTTGTTACGGACATGTGCAAGAGGTGAAAATTTTACTCCACTCCCACAAAAAAATAAAGGTGCTACTACTAGCACCACTTTTCAAAACGAGGATTGATTTTGGTGTTTTGACCCAAATTATGGGTTTTTAGAGATAGAGCTCTCGTTTAGAGGTCACAGTTCTCCTTAATTAAGTATTTATGTTAAAATAGTTATTTGATAGGGCCATACATTTGTTTACAACAAATGATGATGTCGACAATCATAATAAACATTGTTTGAGATTTGTACATTGCCCTATAGCATGTACTAGATTGTTGCAAGAGTAAAAAACAACTTTTATATTGAAGTAGATGAAGAACAATTGGACGTTAAATTGATTATTTTAGTTGATGAGAGGATGATGCTTACTTCGAACTTACAGACTCATGCATGGCTTGTCAATGATGCTTTTGGAATTGTTGAAAAAATTGTGTATAATCTTGAAAGTTAACCCCCTAAAAGTCCCACATATGTTTTTGTAAGATTTGATAACTATCTAAGAATTCCACGGTGTGAAGTATTCCATTGGACGATTCTTATTATACTTATTAAAAGAGGTAAATTAAGATGTCTTCAATTCAAAGACTTCTTGGTGACTATCAAACCACAAGTCACGTTGATTAACATTAGAAAAATTGAATATCTCAACTTTAACGTTTTAATAGTCGCCCACTATTAGAATCAACCTAGATCCATATTAACCTTGGATCAATCAAGTGTCATGAGGGATGAAATCCCTTGAGGTGCTAACTTTTCCACAAGTTTTTCGCTTAAGAAAATGGTTGCACTTCAAATGATCTGATCCCTCTCGACACTTGGTAGATCCAAAGTTAAGATTGATATGCACTAGTATAACCTACTTTTTAAAACTTAAATATAACACTCCTTACCACATTCTCTTGATTGAAATTAAATATATTTACATGAAGTCTAAATACATAACAAGATATTTAAAATATAAACATAAATTGCTAAAGTTGAAAAAAAATCTCTTTTATAGTTACTCCTTGTATAAGAAGATTGCATTGCTTATGCCACCGGGACACCTTCGCTACACAAAGTGGGTGGATGGTAATGCAGGGCCCACCATCAACATCAGACTATGAATTTGCATCATTGAGTTGTCTCTTGCAGCTTCTCTTATTTCCTGATTGGTTGACTCACTTGTGGACCTGTGGCTTTGGTTCATATGTCGTTTTTTGACTATGGTCTATTTTACCGAATTAGCTATACTATCCCCATCAGCCGTGTGGCTTTGCTTCTTATGTCGTTTTTTGGCTTTGGTCTTATTTGCCGAATTAGATGTGCTATCCCCATCAGCCGTGTTTTCTTTGAGACTCCCTTTGACAGAGATCGTCGTTGTACATTTATATATCCTTTTGAATATATAGAAAAATTTTCATGTGGAAAAAAAAAGAAGCAGGCATGCCAAACTTACAATAGATTGGACAAAAGAAGATTGGGCAAAAGATTTTGATGCCTTAATGATAATGGAATAATAATAAGAAGTTAAAATATTATCATGTACAATAAGAGGATGTTAAAGACTTTCTTAGGAGCCAACCGCATTATTCGGTTCCATGTCTCGTGAGCTTCAAGGAATCTCATAATTCTGGTGGCGGTGGATGACTATGTTTAAATCTCATAATGTTTTCTTTTCCGTACTAAAGATAAGTAGATCCATGTTTCCTCATTGTGAATTTTTTATTTATAAATTCAACCTAATTGTGTTAATAGTTTTTATTTTCTTGGGCCAACCAAAACTTAACTACATGCTTTTAAAATAACTTATAACTACATGCTTTTAAAATAACTTATATTTAGGGTTCATGTTTCCTTGGTGTGAATTGTTTTTTTTAATTCAACCACAATTTTGTTAATAGTTTTAATGGCAAACCAAAACTTAGCTACACGCTTTTAAAATAACTTGTAAGATTTAATATTTAATTTATGGTTCAAAATTATCATGATAAATTAATTATCTCTCATAAAAATTAATATAAATTTATTTTTGCTTAAATTTAAATTAATAAATATAAATATAAAGATTAAAAATTAAAAATTTCAAAATTTTCATTCTTAAAAAATCACATTTAAAAAATATTTTTTAATACATAATTAAAAGTTAAAAAAAAATCTATATTAATTTCATTTAAAAATTCTTTTTTACTACATAATTATAAATTAAAAATAAAATCTATATTAATTTTATTTTAGTGCTTTTTTATATATATTTTTTTGGACGAAGTAATTTCATGCAAATATATTGGAATAGATCTTCATCGTTAAACTTGAGAAGCTTATTATGGACTTGAAAATAGTTGTAAATGGACCAAATTTTTACCATGGGAAAAGAAGAAACTGGTCACTTATTTTATATGGTTGTGAAGTTTAGTGTCACTCGTGTTATTTTATATGGTTGTGAAGTCTAGGGCTAGAGAAATATTGTGCAATTTCAAAAGCTTTTTATAAGCTACTAAGATTGCTTCAAACTCCAGTCAAAACCATTGGCATAAAGATTCAAGTCTTGGCTAAATCATTGGAGAATAAAGGAGAAATTGTATTAATATTAAAAACAAAATTGTGGTGCAATAAAGAATTAGAGGATAAAAGAAAACTAAGATTATAAAGACTAGACCAACTCTAATTTAAAAAATAAAATAAAAACATTTCTTTGTTTTAACTAGCATAAAGAAGAGAATCAACATTTAATTTAATTTAAAAAAAAATAAATTATATATAAATTGTGTTTTAATTATCTCTATTTTAACTAGCATAAAAAAGAAAATCAACATTTAATTTAATTTAAAAAAATCAAATTATATATAATTGAGTATAGATCTATGTTAATTTAAAAATAATGTAAGACCAAATTGGGAGGGTAAGTGATTACTTGCCATTATTTAGAATTTTGTTTGTGTGCTCGAAAAAAGCATTAAGAGAAGCTTTCCAAGATTACTATACGTTTGTTGAGTTAAGAGGTTAGAATGGTTGGTAGTGTGACAAATATTTTGAAAATGAGATCTAATATGGGTATAGGAGGGAAATAATCAATGAATAAAATATGGGTATAGGAGGGAAATATGGATATAAAATGAGATCTAATATGAGTATAGGAGGGAAATAATTAATGAATAAAATAATGAGATTGACATTGGAAATCACTCTGAAATTAGGGTTGGAGTCATCCACTTGTGCCATGTCTAATCTACCAGTATAAAGTCACTTATCCTGTAGAAAAAAATTGAGGTAGGAGGGAAACCGCTCATTCTAGCCTTGTAAATAAATAGCAGTAGTCTAAATGTTCTACCTTTCGATTGTTTTTGGGTGAAGTTTTTGTTTGATTGAGGAATGGTTGGATCTGCGTATTTGAGTGGCTAAGTTTGTATAATCTTAGTGTTTTAGTGGTATTTCAACTAGCTGAATCCATTTATACATTTAGAAATGCAATTTGAACAACAGAAAATAGTTATTTTATCCAAATTTACATAACCAGATTCCTGAAAAAGTGAACGTAGAAATAGCTGCCATTATTCAATCACATCCAAATTTGAATATTGAAATCTTCTCATTTAACGAGAAAGTAAAAAGCTATGTGGACGTTACTTTGATATCAAGCCTCAGTTCCAACACCATGCTATTCAAACGAACATATTTGTAATGTGCATACGCTGGAGGACATTCGTGAAGCCAATTCCAGGAGCCTTCCACTACATTGTACCTCACAACTTTCGTACTCTCATGTGCTCTGAAGCATATGTACTCACCCACGCCACTGCATCCGAACTATTAGATATTAATGGAGAAATGCTAATTATAGGATTAGCTAATAAACCTGGACTCTCTGTGTCCTCTACTGTTGTTATCAAATCCACTATTATAGGAATCAGTTGGCTTGAGTATCAAGCTATGAATGTAATCTTTTTTATTAATGAAACAGTTGAATCGTGAGTTCAATCTCACTTTCTGATTTGGTATCAGAGCCATACCACCCTTGTTGAGTGCGCGCTGACTGGTGCTGGCGTCGTCGACTGGTGTGAGGGTGCGGCGACTGGTGTTGGGGCTGTTGATTGTTGTAAATGTTGTGTGGAGTGAACATCGCTGCCATGGTGAGTGTTTTTCAGATTGGTCGCTACTTTCGCTGGAGTCTCCACCAAATTAATATCTCCACCATTCGCCAGTCCATCGATATATCTCATCGAGTGTGAGGCCTCTTCCCAGGAGCCTCGATATATGAGAGTACTAACTCAAGCAAAACATAGCATTTGAGTTTGAGAACCGCCTGCATGCACCGATCGATCGAACGATTTGTGGATCAAACACTCAACCACTCCAATGTACAAAAGTGTGTATCTTGAGGCGACCAGTGTGAAAGTGTTGGTGAAATATTTTGAAGAAGCTACAACCTATCAACTTGTTGATTGTTGACTAGTGCGACCAACAAAAGACTCCATCTGCCTGGAGGAATCACATTTTTGTTGTGTTATTCAATGTGTGAAGAGAAGAGGTATATCTAAGCGTCTCGAATTGAAGGTGGAAGAGCCGAGTTCTGAAGGGTTCTGGGTCATATTCCAAGTTGTCTGTTGTCTGAATTAAATCGTTGAGATGAAAGTAATTAAGTCTCTGCCTGACTTGAATTAAATCGTTGAATGTAAAATTCGTTTGAAAAGGTATTTTTTTGAGTTGTTCAAATATTTTCTACAAAAATGTCAACTTCATTCCAAGAAAATTATCTGAATGAAGCATCCAAGCTGGATGGAGATAATTACATTGACTGGAAATTTAAGATATTGACGATTTTTTAAGCATGGAATGTGTGGGATATTGTAAAAGGAGATGAAGCCAAGCCCACAGGTGCTTCTGGTACAGATTGGGAGAAACGAGAAACAAAGGCTAAAGTGTTGTTGTGGATGTTTGTCAAAGACAGTATAATTCCACACATTAGAGACTGTAAAATGTCCAAGGAAACCTGGGAAATTTTGAAACGTTTGTATGAAACTACAAACTCAAATAGAATTTTGTTTTTGAAGACTAAGTTACTGTCCATAAAAATGAGAGCAAATGAAAATATTACCACCTATGTTTCCAGAATTAAAGATTTATGTGACCAGCTAAATGCAATTGGTGAGAAAGTTTCAAATTCTGACATGGTAACTATTACATTAAAAGGGTTAATAAGATATTATCATGTATTTATTTCAAGTCTAGGAGGTAGAGTACAACCACCTACGTTTTCTGAGTTGACAGGGATTCTTCTACAAGAAGAAGAAAGAATGAAGGTGTTTGAGATGGACTCTCATACTTCAG
>JZKD02S1550027.1:0-10415 GCA_000966675.3 Picea glauca
TTAAAGGTAGAAAGTTGGGGGGGTCCAACATGGATCCTGTGCCGTAGATCTGAGCACGTAGATCTCGGCCGCTCAGACCTACGCGCCCCTTAGCATAATGCGCCCGGGAAGCAAAAACTTAGGATAAGGCCATTTCGTGGGTTTTTACCCCCCTTTCTTGCATTTCATCACCCAAGGAACAAATACAAAGGGGAAAACACCCCATACAAGGATATGTGATAAAAAAACCTATTCCAAAGCCCTACACTTTAAGCTAATGTAGGTTTGATACCATATAATATAAAAATGTTTGATCAATTTTATAAGCGCTTCATTTTAGGGTTGTTGTTTACTCAAGGGTGTGAATGTGAAACTTATTATGTTTTAGACTCGACTCCAAAATAATGAAGAATAAAGAGATGAAAATTGTTTTCTTCAATGAATCCTACATACGGGATGGAAAAGAGGTTCAACTTTCTTCAACAAAAACACCCAATTCCCAAACGCAATTTTCTAAATTCAATCTACTACACTACCCAAAAGCAAGAACAAAAATATATTCTTTATTTTATTTTAAAAGAAATCAAATGAAAATCCTTTAATGCTTCATTACTTTCAATCAAAATGAAAGAGTTGAATGCAGATACAAAAGACACGAAGAAAAACTATTTCAAACAAATAATGCACTCAAAGGATAACAAGAACTAAAAGAAACAAGTATGATAACTTGTTCAATCAAGAACTCAAAGATGTAAAAGAGAAAGAAGATAAACACTCATGAAAATTCTCAAATGAAGAGCAACAAGAAACATAAATCAAGATAGGTTTGCATAAGAGTCCTAATCATGCATAAAAGAAAGATGTTTCAAATGAAGACAAGGAGGCTCAATACCAAACAAACTTTTCAAACCTTAGTTGATGAATAGTCCTAAATAGTCAAGCAATCTGAAAGCTTTATAAGACGAAGATTAGATAAACTCAAAAGGAAGAAAGAACCAAGGGAACCTATTAACCCAAGGGTACCACAACTAAAATAAAATTTGCAAACTGAAAGGATAAACATAAATGAGTGAGAAATGCTCAACTCTTATCAAAATAAAGTCAAGAGTATGCAAAGGTCTCTGAGAAAAAATCCCCTTGGGATCATACTGAGAAAAAGTAAGCAGAAAGGGGTATAAAAACCTAGAAAAGGAGATCAGTACTCTTGTTTCCAAAGGGACAGAGTGCTACAACACTATGGTATACACTATAAGGGATCATTGATCCTATATCAACTCTCTGGTGTACACATTAGAGGAGAGTTGTCCTTCCCAAAAACTCATAAAAAAGGGGTAAGAACTCAGAAAACTTTGCCAAAGACTCTGTGAAATATTCAATGAAGAAGAGAGAAAGGGAAGTAGACCAGAAACAAACATAAAATAATATCTAAAGGTGGGGAAAAAACTCATATGATCCAAGGAAATACAAGTCAATGTCCTTCCCCAGTGGATTCACCAATTTCTGTTATGGAAATATTCGCCTGCGGACATGTGAACTTTCCCTTGGATTACAGACCCCTAATACCAAGACAGAAAAACACAAGTGGACAGAAACATCCCTTTGAATTTAGTTTAACTAATCAGAAAGAGAGAGAGGGAGAAGAGGTGTGATGCACCTAGTTTCAAAGTTTTTCATCGTTGCTTCCAATCCGAGCTTGGTCTCCAAACTCCTTAGCGCAACTTGATACATTTAATGCAATAGACAACAAAGAGAAGAAAAGAAATCCTACTCTAGAATATTAGATCAAACAAATCCATCTACAAAGATTGAAGGAACATTAGACAAGTACATGAAAGAATACACAAGCTTGAAAGAAATAGACCAATCATATTATATGAGAACTTAAAAGGAAATTTACAAACATGGATGGTGTTGCAGCAGCCTCACCAAGTCCTCCTCGTCCAACCCTTGCATGAATCCCAAGATCATAAATTTGATATCTTGGTCTGTCCCCTTTCTCCTCTTCTTCATGGAAAGCCCTCATTATATATGATTGGTAGGCTTAACCACCATGTAGAAGATCACTTACGAGATCCACTAAAATGGGATCTCCGAGATTTTTAGGGAGAAAATATCTCTCAAGTATTTTAGAGAGAAAATATCTCTCAAGGATTTTAAGGAGGAAATATCTCTCAAGATCCACAAAATTAGGATTTTGGTTTGAGAAAATATCTCAACCATCCATGAGATTCTCAACCTCTCCTTGAGATTATTTAACCTCTCCTTGATATTAGGAAAGTAAATGTGAGGTGGGTTCTCACACTAGATTAATTACCTTTTTATGAATATTAATAAATAATTCATGTGCACATAGTATTTTGACCTTCATATAATATATTTCTAATCCAAATTGACTAGGGATTGTGACATATGTTATTTCATGGTGTCAAGGTGTATGTGATACTTATCAAGGTGCGTATGACACTTTTACAACACTTGTGACACTTAGGATGAGGTACTTAAGTGTGAAATTTGTGTGTGTAACAATCACCTTTTTCAATAATCAACTTCTTGGATTCCTTGTCAAATATAGCGCTCTAGAAAGCGAATAAGTTGTCTTCATTCAAGGTCTCATTCTCAATGATCTCTAATGATAAATTTTGGTGGGATGTGTTTCCTAGATGATCAATTGTGGGAAACAATTTATCGATATCCGCCTCGAGATCCATGTCTTCAAGAGAGAAGTTGTTGATGTCATTTTCTATGAGGTTTTCTTCTTATTGCACAACATTCTTCCTCTTCTTTCTTAGAGGAACCTTGTTTGAGCTCTCAGTTTTTCCCGAAGGGGGATTCTTTTATCCTCCATCGCTTGAACTAATGTTGGTAACTTTCCTAGTTAGGTGGGCATGGGAGCATTGCTCCGAGATGTGGTAGTTTTAGGGGTAACAACTAGAGACTGGGCGCTCTTCTCACTTGGACCCTTTCCTCTCTACTTGTAAAACTTATTAGTGCTAAGTATTGTTTCCAATTCACCATCATTGTGAGCAGGAGCAACTAATTTGTATCTTCTTCTTCACTCAGAATAGTATGAATAAATGAATTGATGAATCCTACTGCCAGTATATGTTCCACGAAAATTTTGTTAGGGTCAAACCCCTTTACATTTTCATCATATTTCATATTCATATTGTGGAAGTGGTTCACAAACTCATCAATTTTGTTTATATTCCTAAATATAAAGTCTCCAATTTTCCAAGGCAAGGGTATTAATTTCTTTTTTTGTTTCTTGTGAAAAAAGTGCAGCCAGAAATTATATTTCTTTTCCACTTCTGTAATAAAAAATTTATCAGATACATGTCATGGAAGAAAAGAGGGATTTTCCTTGGAATAGAATATCTTGATAACACTGTGATTTTCCTTTTGTTCTAACGTCCTCTTTTTCTCCAAGAATTTATTTGCATGGTCTGATATCCTGGGGGTATTTTTACCAAACAACAGTCCTTTGAAAACTGAAACGAAATCATTGTAGATTTCGTAAAAATGCAAGGAAGTATGGTGTCTCCACAACGCTTGATACCATAAGATGACTGGATCAACCTCAAAATTAACCCTCTTTGTAATAGGATAAATCTGTAGGTGCGGACACTAACTGATCTCCCTAGATCCACCTAGATCTAGAAAAAAACACATTAGAACATGATGTTTTTCTTAAGTTTTAAATATTGAATTTACTAACTAAAGAGGGATAGGTGACATACCATTTAAACGTCACTTCCTCTCACCATCGCCATCCTATATCTCTTCCAACACTCATACAATGATGATCTTGCAAAAGAACGCAATCAACCAAAGTGATAGTAATAGCATAAACTCAATATAAGCCTATGTATGTGATCAAGGAATCATACAATAAAACACAACAAGATTTATAGGAAAGAATCATATTACTCTATCATATTAAATGTGAAAGAGATATTACAACCAAGGCCTTGATGTCATAAGGTTCCTTCCAACTGTCCTTCGTTCCCCACACACTTCCACTCCAAGAATTCTGAGAGCATAGATCTGATAATATTCACAATCTATCTTGACAAAATGGCTCATCCAGCCGAGCTAAAAATATCCAAAGCTCAATCCAATCCAAGCTCCAAAATCAAAAGCTAATCTCATCCAAGCCAACTTTCTCCATGAGAGATCCTCTCCTTTTATAAGATAAAGAGGATAAGGTGAGGATATTAGGATGATCCCACAAAATCATGAAAGTGAGTAAGATCCAAACCATTCATATGCCACCTTACCACAGAAGTTTATCCTTCTAGAAGCATCGAGAATATGCTCGTTTTTCCCACGTATGAGCATTCTCGCACCCTACTTATAGAGCAACATGTGAACCTCTCACAACCCAGCTATGGTGCAGCCTATGAGAATCAGGCATTCTCACACCCTAGCCATAGTGCAGCATGCAAAAATAATCTTTAATAGAGTTTTCATAAAGGAAAATGCAACTTCTTTTCTCAGGAAAAGTTATTCTCCCTTCTTTCTTCAGGAACTCGGGCCACTGACCCCTCTGAGGACTACAAACAGGTTTACATCATTAACGGTCATAGGGATGATGAAAATAATGTGTAACACTCTTACAAATAGAAATTTTGGAAATTGACAACAATATGTTATCGCAAACACCAAATAAGAAGCCATAAAGAATTTATTGTCTCATTTGTACTGTGACAATTGGGAGGAGATTTCAATGGAAATCAGTTTTCCCCAATCGAAGATAGATTTCTCTTTAACTGTAAAATATAAAATATAAAGAATCATGCAGGAAATGGTGGTTGTGCTTCCTTGGCCTGTCATCCTGGTAAAAAACCAAGCGATTTCCCGAAAGGAGTTCTTAAATGAGTCAACCTAAATCCTGGCAATATCTTCTGGGACAACCACAGGATTCTCTAAGAAATCTAGAAAGAGGTCCAAGCCATTATTATGTATTTTTAGGAAATCCCTTGACTCCTCTCCTTTGAAGGTAAGTGTTGGCTCGGGGATCTTCAACATCTTATGAAACACTTTTGCTAAAAGAGAGATGGGGGAATGGTCTTGAAGTTGAATAAACCATTGACTAGGTACGTATTTCTCAACATACCATGTAACCAGTTTCTTGTAGTTGAATACCTCAGGGACACACCCTGCGCAAGCAATTTTGTATGTCTAGATCACTTCTTTTTAAGAAGAAGGATATGAATAGTAAGAATACACTATGGACCACTACAATTTTTGGTCTTCATGCCCAAAAATATTCAAAGTATCATCGTAGAACTGATGTCGAGATAATGTTTCCATAGGTTGACGAGAGTGTTCTTTTAACTAGATAATACTTGAAATGAATCCCTTGAGAGAGATAAAAATAATATAACCTTTGGAAAATCATGTTTTAATGCAATTTAATGGAAAATCTCCTCAAGCCCTTCACTTTTTAATGATGATATTTATGGAACCTGCATGATGAGTTATTAGCATTAAACCATACTACATGTGTATTGGGAAAATCATGAAGATGGCAGAGACATACGAGAGCAATTTGAATTTGGGAACTTTTATGAACCTGCCAACATGGGAACCCGTGGTTGTGAACGATCGAAAAGAGGATAAGTGTTTCACAACAGTTGGTCAAACTTGGATACAAGAGAAATGAAATACTTAGGATCTTGGTACCTGCGAAAAATTTTGATGGTCATAATGTAGATCACGGGTCTTTAGGTGCAAAATGGATATCACAGAACTTGGAATATGAAAACTTGAACCCGTGGACCCATGATTGAAAAAAGTTTAAGTATTTTATGACAAGGCAGTCGGTCAGACTCGTGACATAGGAACATGGATGGAGGTGAAGACCCATGAGTCCACCAACCCGCAAGCTCGTCGTTTTTTAAAAATGGCTAAGTATGGAGACTAGAAAGGAAAAATAAAAGGGGAATGAGGGAAAGTATAGAAGAGGGAAAAGAAATGGAAAAAATAAGTTGGGAAAATAGAAAGGGGAGGGAACTTTTGGAAGCGGCAATTGATCTCAGCAAGTACATACTTTAGAAATGTGGAGGCACTACCTCCTAGGAAGAAGGTTTGTCCTCATGAAAGACCATAGTGGGCTAAGGTATTTATTTGACCAACCCAAGATAAATGCTAGGCAAGATAGGTGGATGGCTCTTATTAGTGACATTGAATTTGAAATCAAATACATCAAAGGAAAATAAAACCGAGTGGTTGATTCCCTCAGTAGAAGTATGCAAGTAATTCATTTATCAGCCATGAGTACTTGTGAAATATACCTCAAGTAAATAGATAAAAGTGTAGAGGAGGGAGATGAGTTCTTCAAAACCACGAAGATACACCTAGATCAAGAGCTCACTGGGCTAAAGTATGCAGGTTATCAATTTGCAAGTGATGGCCTACTAACATAAAAAGTGAGGTTGTATATCCCAACTTGTGACACCTTTTAAAATTTCATATTGGATGAACTACACAAAAGACCATATGTTGGTCACCCTGGTTATTAGAATATGATTACAGCCCTTAGGAAACTGTTTCATTTTCCAAGAATGAAAAAGGACATATTTGATCATCTGGATAAATGTTTAGAATGCCAACAGTTCAAGGTAGAACACCAACACCCAATGGGGTTGTTGCATCCCCTATCTATTCCAGAATGGAAATGGGAAACCATTTCCATGGACTTCATTACTGGATTACCCAAAACGACCATACAAAATGATGTCATCATGGTAGTTGTGGATAAATTGAGCAAGGTTTACCACTTCATTCTAGTAAAATCCACTTTCAAGGAAATAGACATTGGCAACATCTTTATGAAATAAATATTCAGACTGCATGGGATGCCCACGGAAATTATAACCAATGGGGATGCCAAATTCACCTTGGAAATTTGGAATTCCTTGTTCACTAGTTGTAGAACACAAATTTTGTTTAGTACAACCTACCACCCTCAAACCAATGGAAAAATAGAGAGGGTGAGTCTAATATTAGAAGAAATGTTAAGGTTGCATGTAATGCATCAACCCAGGAAATGGGAAGGTTATCTAGCCTTTGTAGAATTTGACTACAATAATGGATACCAAGAATCCTTGAAAATGACCCCTTTTAAGGCCCTCTATGGAAAAAAATGCAATACCCCAATCAACTGGGATAATTTGGTACATCGGGTTACCCTTGGACCTGAAATGTTAATGGAACTAGAACAACAAATGACCTAGATAAAGAAAAATCTAAAGGTGGCCCAAGACCAACAAAAGAGTTATGTAGATACCAAAAGAAGTCATAAAGAATTTAAAATAGGAGATCATGTGTATCTCTAAATAAAACTAAGGAGAAGCTCCTTAAGAATGGGAGTGTATGTTAAGCTAGTGCCCAGATTTTTTGTCCCTTTTGAAATTCTAGATAGAATGGGACCTGAACTTTCAAGGTCATTTTGGGGCCCTAAACAAAGTTTTTGGGCATGAAAGCACCCAGAAAATCATTGTAGGCTTGGTCTATGCCGAGAAATATATGTACTCCTTGGTTATACCTTTCCGACGAGGTATAGAATTCCCAAAATGGAGATCGTATGCAAAAGTTATGCCCTCAAAAATTTGGTGTATCAACTACCCCCATCGGGGCCCACAAACCTTTTGGCATTTCATCTTTTGGGGTTAGGGTTTTGGATTTTCTTTATGTTAAAAAGGAATTTGGAGCCTCATTTTAAACATAATCATATTCTTGTGAATGACCATAGCCATCACATCACTTCTTAGAGATAAATTTCCACCATTCTAAAGAGTCATTCACTCTGTAATTTTACAGTTTTTTTACATTCTCTCATTAATAAAAATTGTGCATTACTGTGTCTCTGTGTTTATTGCAATATTTATGTGTATCTCGCAATATATTTTTAAATCTAACTGTTATATCTCTGCCTCCATTTCGTTCTCAAAATAATCTAGATCATGGTATGGTACAGGTTTTGTTACAGATTGACGTACATGGTATGGTACAGATTGATGTACATGGTTGACATACATGATTGATGTACATGGTTTGGTGATGGTTTTGTTATCCATGTAAGTGGATCTCGTTATAGTTGGTTGATGATGGTATATTAGTGACAGTGATGGGTTGGATGATTGGTTGATCATCAGTGACAGGTTGATGTGACAATAGCAGTGAAAGTTTGGTTGATGTATCAGTGACATTGGCAATTACAGGTTGATCAATGGTAGTGCAGTGAGTCTACACTTATATTTCAAGGTGGTAGGATAGGGCAAGGAAATGGGGTTGTAGCCTCCTTCCGGTTGGTGCTAGAGAATTCAGGGATTTGTATATTCCTTTAGGTTGGTGCATGTAAATCAGGGGGTCGTATCCTCCTTCTGGTTGGTGTCAGGGAACATATGCAGTTGGAGCTTCCTTCAAGTTGGTTCCTGTAAATCAGGGAGTTGTAGCCTCCTTCCATTTGTAGCTGGATAATTTAGGGAGTTGTAACTTCCTTCGGTTGGTGCCTCCTTCCAGTTGGTACTGGAGAATTTGGAAGTTTGTGCTTCCTATGAATGTATTCTTTATATATATAAGAAAGCATTCCATGGTTTTCGCTCGTTTGCGTTTCCATGTAAATTTTATTGTACTATGTATCTGTGGTTGTTTATTATGCATTGATTAATGATATTGTTTATAATGCAATGATATATTGAATGCATAAGTGGTAAACTATGATTGAAAGTGGTAAAAAGTGTTGATAATGATTCACCCTCCCCCTCTCAGTATTCCAACGTATTTTTGTATTGTGTTTGAGTTTTTGGTTTCTAGTATTGTTTCTTCTATATTTATTTGAGTTGATTATTTGAACAATGTATTGTATTTTGTGAGCTACTAACTTGATTTATAGCAAGGAAATTACAGGATAACAAGATACTTAGGTGCTAGAGTAGGGTAAAATAAACATGGTATCAAAGTAGTCACTCTGAGAGGAAGCTAGATCTCAAATCCATAGCAATTGATAGCATATATGCCAGATCTACAAGGAGATATTAATATATCCATAACTAATAGTCAGAAATAAAGGGTTGGATTTTAGGGAAACAATAACATTGAGAAAAAACTAGGGTTTTCCAGTCGTACAGATTTGTACGCGGGTTGTATAAGGAACAATCACATATATACTCGAGTTTCATTAGAGACAGTTGTGTATACGTGGGTGGTAGAAAGAAAATTCACGTACATACACAGGTTTAATAAGTGACATGCATGTACAAGATCGTACAAATCAGTACAGATGTAATTTCAACAACAAGTTATTTCCATGGCATTTTATTAGGTATAAGGGATGGCATCAAAAAGTTTGAGAGTTGAAGATAGATTGTATGGAGCATCCAAATTCCTATATTGGAAAGAAAGAGTTACCTTGACATTGAAGGAGTATGACCTTTGGGAGTTAGTGGGCAAAGTAGTTGTTCCACCGACAAATCTGGTAGCTTTGGAAGCTCATGAAAAGAAGGAGATCAAAGATAAGAGAGTTATCTTATATTTATTGAAGGAGATGCTTGATTCCCTTGTAGGTTTATTTTAGAGCACTAACATGAATAGGAATATGGTCTTAAGAAATAGACTTAGATATGTGTAGATGTCTAGATATGAAAATGCTACCAACCATTTCATGAGGATCACTTAGGTGTGTGATCAACTTGCATCCATAGGGGATAAATTACATGACACAGTTCTTGAGAATGTGGCATTGAATGGTTTTCCCAAGTCTTGGGAACCATTTTTCAACAGAGCTTGTGCTCATGAAAAAATATTAGATTCCTAGAGGATTGGGGATGATTGCATATAGGAAGATACTTAAGAAGAGTCTAATAGTAGCATGCAAAGAAGTAGTGATGAGAACCTATCCCTTGTTAGTAAAAAAAAGGAAGGGAAATTAACAGGTGTTATAACCCTAAATTGCACTATCCCTGCTTACCTGGCATCAGGCCCACTCATACCTCTTCCTAGCCAAAGTCAGGCTGAGCAATTCTTCAAAAAACCACTTAAAACAAGCAACCCGTGCCCTAACTTCTCACTGGGCGTGGGCAACCGCTTGTTGTCCTTATACTGCACGCGAGCATCCGCGGGCTAACCCAAAACAGCCCGCGGGTACCTAACAAAGCAAAAAATCAGGAAAGTTTCCGCCGGGACACGAGGCTTTTTGTCAGTTAACTGGAACTCCGAGCCATGCATGGCCGAGAGTTCGCCAAGAACCCTAGCTCCTTCTAGCCTATAAAAGGAGGGGTAGGGGTACTATTCAAAGGGAGAAAAATCATAGCAAAGAAACTCTGCCAAATTTCCAAGCCAGTTTTGTCCCAACCCTTTAGCTTTGCCTCAAGCTTTAGGAGAAACTCAAGAAGCAGCAGTTGGAGGACAAAAAAGAAGAGGAAGAGCCCAGG
>JZKD02S1550038.1:0-10415 GCA_000966675.3 Picea glauca
GGAGAATAATGAGTACATCTCTAGAATCAAAACATTTTAAGGAATATTGTCACAGCTACAACACCTACTTGTAATGTAGCAAACTAGGTTAGAGGAATGACAATTACAACAATCAAACCTGGAGTCTTTACTTTGAGTGTGTTGTTTCTCTGAATGCACTGAGATCCCTCTAGATCCATGACTTCAGCAAAGGTTCCTTCCTCCTGCAATTTCACTCATGACAATGATACAAATAATATATACAAGTGCATACCTGAGGATGATGATATGATTTCTCCAATGTCTCTTGGCTGATCTCTATCCTCTGAGATATTTATGAAGAAGATAGTCATGGTGTCACCTTTTGTCATCTTTGTTATTTTGAAGTTGGCCCTTCAAAGTAAGGGCTTGAGTAGGTGATTGGCTTCCTTGTCCTGACGTCATATTACTTCCATTCATTGATAGTTGTCTTTGGTAAACCCTTTTGTATTACCCACAATAAGTCTTCCTTTGAAGTCTTGTCTTTCAAGAATTTTGAAGTTGCTTGATCCATCAATATTATCTTTCATCATAGTTTTGTTCATCATAATTTTAGATTCTTCACAACCCATTGTCAACTAGAATAGAAAACCTAACAGTTAGGCTAGGCTTGCACTTTTAGGTTTTATTGGACTTATGACTGACAATAATAAGCCTTTGAGAGATAGGAGAACACTGGTGAGTTGAAGATCTCCTTCAATGAGTTTGCATAAACCCTAATTCTAAAATTTCAGAAATTACCAAAACCCTAGAAACCCTAGGGCCAAAATTTCAAAATACTCGAAATTTCATTTTAAGAGTTTTTGGAGGTATGTTGGAGAAGTTCGTACTCTCCTAAGCCAAAGAATGCCTCAGTGTTCAAGTTTTAGGGGCTGAAACACCCAAAAGAAGATTATCGTACGGAATTTATGAGAGCTCTAGGAGGGTCGTACAGAACTGCAACAAAACGGGGATGACTAGTGAAAGCTTGTAGCTTGTGCAATGGGTTCTTTCAAGACCTATGATCTGATACCATGTTGATTTTTCATAAGCTAGGTTAAGCATGAATTTCATTCCATTTTAGCATTTCACTTAACCATAAGCAATAATGTTGTAGCAACCAAGATCACAAGAAGAAACACCATGCACAAGAACACAAGAAGTATCCTAGGAAACCCTTATCAACAAGGGAAGAAAACCCAGCCAAATCCTTTGCTATAATCTTCAAGAGAAAGACCTTCACCACCAAGAAATGCCTAGCACACAAGAGGGTGCTTAATCCCTAGAAGACTAGCACCCAAGAGAGGTGTGCACCTATTATCAAGTAGATGTATTTGCTGTAGTTTCCAAACACACAAGAAAGATATGATTCCATAATGGGGAATCATCCCTTACTTATATTAGACTTGTAAAATCAACAAAGGCGTCTATTGGCTCAACAGGGATGACCTCTCTAAGTCACTTTATAATTATAATAATAATAATTATTATTATTATTATTATTATTATTAACCATATTAATTATTTATTATTAATCACATTAAGGTGGGGCCGACTTGTACCCTTTACATAACAATTAGGGTTACAGGCAGGTCTGACTCTTGAACAACATATAGCAAAGGATCTGGTACACGTAGTAGTGCTCATCCACTAGGGGCACATTGCTGGTACAGGGGCAGACCCAAAGTTCAACACTCAAGAGCGAACCAACAAAGCCCTAACTACTGGCCCTTTCGGCAACACCTGCGAAGCAGATGAAGTCTCACCTGAGGTAGAGGCAGGGTTGGTTGCAGGACTCAAGTGTCTGCAACCTTAGTTGGGACATAGATCTGTGATTATATTGTTTACAGAGAACTTAGCACCGATAGATTATCAATATTCAACCATTACTCTACTTTGCAGATAGCACAGAGCATCGCAGCATTCACTTAGGTCTAATGTATTTTAGCATTTATCCACAGTAACACAGATTAGATCTGGTAGATCAGCACTAAGCACATTCATGCATGTCTAATAAGCACAAAGCATAAGAAGATCTATCTAAACATGTCCAATCACTAGCAAAAGAAGGGATAAACACATCAAGTCGAACCACAAAGCATAACACACAGTTTTTACGTGGTTCATCCCCACCCTGGATCTCCCCCTGTACCAACAAATGGTTTCGTTTCCAGGACGTGAAACTGTGCTTGTTGGGAACTAATAAAGAAGAGGCTTGTGCAAAAGAAAGCTTTGTGCGTAGATCTGTGCCCTAGCGCGTAGTACCCTACTCGGTTTATAAGCTCTGTGCTAAGAAAAGAATTATGATTTGAAGAAAGAAGGTCGGATCTTAAAGAAAGAAGAAAGATATGGAAGCTTTGTGCCAAGAAGAAGGTCATATATGAAGAAAAGAAGCTTGATCCGAAGGAAAGAGGTAAGATATGTAAGCTATGCGCTCTGATAGAGGTAAGAATAGTTAAAGAAGTCTACATCTTAAAGCTTTGTGCTTTGTAAAAGTAAGATAAGCGAAAATTTTTGTTTCTAGAATATGAATTTAGGTATGTTTGATAGATTTTGTCCTAGCTTGAAAACTAGAGCACTAATAGACAAAAGAAGATTTGATATAAGTAGATCTGATAAGAATAATTAAAGATATGTTATACCTATGCATAGAAAGAATGTTTGGACTAACAAATGGATGCAAGATCCTAGAAAGAATTTGTTGTAGGTTAACTCCTATGATCCTAGTGCATAGTATAAAGGGACCTGGGGATCATTTAAAAGAAAGAGAGGAGTGACCCTCTATTACAGTTGCAGAAGACTAGGACATCTTGCTAAGAAATGCCCTAGAAGAAGACCTAGTTGTCTTTGTTGTAAGTCTATGGACCATGAAGTGTTGGATTGCCCTAGAATGATCATTAAGATTGAAGGAATTAATCTAAACCAAGAAAACCCTAAGGCAGATCCAGAAAAGGAAGAACCCCAACAAGAATCAGAGAAAGTATTGATACAAATGAAAGAGACCCTAAATGACCACCGACATGTCAGATTATCATAGATTTTCAAAGAAAAAGAATGCATTGAAGCAAGAATAGGGGACTTCAGCATTGATTGTGTTCTTGATGAAGAGACACAAGTGAATATTATGCCAGAAAGAACTTGGGAAGCTATAGAGAAGCCTACTATGATCCCTTCATTAGGAGGAATAGGACTTTTCAGAGGGAAGCTGGTAAGTTTATGTGGGAGGCTTGCTCAGATATCTACGACTGTCAATGGAACTTCGACAAAGGAAGATTTTGAGATTATCAAATGTATTGAAGACAGTGCCCCGTTTACCATGTTACTAGGGAAACCTTGGATTAAAAGAGATCAAGCCTGAAAAAAAGAAGAAGAAGAAGCCTTGGAACAAAACAAACAAGATTTAAAAGATTTCATGACTAGAAAGATCGCTCAATTGATTAAAGAACGGGAAAACGGATCAAAGCTATTTGACCCTAGAGACTCCGATGTCGAAGTTGCAAGACCACTAGAATACCCTCAGAAGACTAAAGTACTTACTCTAGAAGCAGAAGAGATGTTAACCCTGAAAGATTCCTGAACAGCGCGTAGTAACTATATCTAAAGAAGATAAGAATTAGAATGGAAAGAAGAATACTGAGACGAAGCTCACTGGAAAGAAGGCTAGGAAGCTAAGTAAGAAGAGAGCTAAGATTGAAAAATTATAGAAGGTTCCAGAGGGAGCCTTGCAGAAGGAAAATTTGCAGAATTTGAGCTTTAACGAGATATTAGAACAGCGACATAGATCACTCCAATGTGGCGAAGCAATATAGTCGTTGGGCCCGATATATCTGTTTGACTTCCACCCCGAACTGACAGAAAAGAAATAAAGGATCATCATCAGACCATTGGACCGCACCATAACGGACAGAACAAGAGTTAATGAAGCCTCATACCCGTTGCAAGCAATTCGTTGTTGAGTTTCCTATTTATCCTGTTGCGCCATGCACGAAGAACACTTTTGCCAAACCAAGAATTTGAGCTCACAACCTTGGTTAAGATTGTCCAGTGATCATTATGTCCTTACTTTCCATCTTATTTTTGTGTTTACATTACTTCATGAACCCGATATTATTAACCCTGAGCGCGTATGTCCGAGGAGATTAGCGCACTTGAAGAATCTGCGAAGGAAGTACTCGTTGATCTCAGGACTGAGAAATGCATGTCGGAAAGAAGGATGTATGCAGGTGTGCAAGCATCATCGACAGGAGGAGTCCAAGCTTCTCCATCAACTACTCGTGGAGCAGGAACTTCCAGAATCACGACAGAGACGAGAACGAAGCATAAAGATGATCTCGTGAATGCTAAGTTGATTCCAAGCATCTTGCCTGCGTATATACCTCCTCTGAGTGGCACAGTGAACAGAGATAGCATGCCTAGAGATTTTGACTATGCCTTGGTCACTCCGTACCTCCCGAAAGGGATACACGCAGTTTGCACAAACCAGGATAAGATAGAAGTGATGAAGTTTAGTGACTTCAACCTTGGAGACCGTAAAGCTTACAGTATGCTTGCCCTGCATAAGTATCTGACCAAGATGAAAGGCAAGAATTCAAAGATTATCCCCCAGCCTTGGACCCATAACCTCATGTAGTCTACCCTGCTTAATGTTATGAAGATCTCGCACTTCGGACGACATCAAGAAGTGAACGCATGTGTTAAGTTGTTGTTATCTTGTTACCATGGAGGATATTTATGGCTGAACCGACGTATCACAGTGGATCCGACCTTGATCCATCAGATCACCGGGCTGAGCATGCAAGGCCCTAACCCACATGATTTTTACCCTAGAAAGACCACAGACCGAGCCTTAGCACAGAATATAAAAGAGATTTATGGCCATGTCGAGAAGGGCACGCACAGATACAAGGTAGCCTCTATTCAGAATGGCGCAGTACACCTCGCTTGTCAGTTGATCGCAGGAAAGTTAGTTCGCAAGAACCAACTAACCCAAGTCACTAGATTCGTAGTAGACCTTGCACGAAAGTGTGCAGAGGGCCTAAAGATGAATTGGGCATAGTACTTGGTAAACCAATTGGACCTTAACTACAGAGAATCCCAGGACCAAGGATATGAGTTCCATTTCAATTGGCTCTTGATCATGATTGCTTTCATTGCATGGGAGATTTCGGAAGGTGTGACCTTCCCGGACATCGATCCATTTGAACCATTTGCCGCGAAGTTCAGTACCCTGTGGTACTCGAACGATATGAATAAACAATGGCATTCAAATTATGTGTTTCATTCATATTATAATCAGTTGAAAGTAGCTATCCAGTCTACACTGTGCATCACTCCAAACACCCTCTACAAGTTTCGGCCCCTGATGAAGTTCAACATAGACAGACACTTTCTCTACATCACTGTGTGCGTTGACGAGCACAAGCAACAGTGATAGTCCTATTATAGATTAACAGAAGAAGATCTGGAGGAGATCATAAAGGAATGGTTGGCGGACCTCCTTCTTCCAGCTAACCCTGCGGAGATATCTGATGTAGACAATCCAGAAACTGTGCAAGATCTACCCGGACCTAGCATGCAACAGAAGATCAACGAAGTGCAAGACTTAAGAAATGCCTCGGTGAATACTGCTTCCATCACGCCAAAGCAAGAGGGTGATGGTGAAGAATTAGAAGAAGTCGAACAGAAGCGTAGAGACAAAGCAGAGATTTTGAAGAAGAGGAAGGGTTCACCTCAGAAACCTTCTTCCTGGAATAATTCCAAAGCTCCTATGACTAAGTTGCGGACCACACTAACCCCAAAAGACTTCAACTTCATCGTCGTAGCTCTGAATGATGTTGCGATGGATATAGTAGAGAAGCAAGAGACCAAACAAGAGGAGATGTATAGTCGGATCGAGATAGAGCTCCAAGGAGAGCAGCAGGCACTTCAGTCGAAGCGCGCAATCTCCACTACGCCCCTGTCAGTCAGAACACCATAAGTAGGAGATGAGATAGCTCAACTCCACCAAATCGCAGATTCAGTCGAGGCTTGACTTCAAAAAGCACAAGATGAAATAGAGCAAGCCACCCAAGCTTTGACACAAGTACAAGGAGTACTTATAGAACAGCACAGTGCTGCAGAACAAGAAAAGAGTGCTCTCCAAGCAAAGTGGAATGATGAGAAAGCACAGCTACAGCAAGGAAAGGAATAGTTGTTGGCGGAGCAACTGGAAGAAAAGGAAGCGGTCAACAAAGCACTTCACTCCATGAAATTCATTGAGGTAAGGACCAAAGAAAGAATCCCACAGCAGGTGGCATAGCTCGCAGAAGTGATCCAGAAGCTCCAACGGCGCATTGCAGATCTAGAGCTTTGCGCAGTACCTGAGACCCCGTAGGAGATCAGAGACCAAAGAGAAATAACTCCCCACAGCGCAATTGACAGACTGAAAGCTATTGCCTTGGAGTGCAAGCAGATGAGTAGTCGCAGTGCCCAGACATATGAGAACCTCACCGAGAACCCGAAGTTATATAAATTGGATTCGCAACTCCAGGAGGTGAAGTATGAAGCTGAAAAGCTACATACGTAGTTAAAGGCCCTGTCACCCGTAGAAACAATGAAGAGATCTCATGAACAGGGCACGGCCCAACAGTAGATCCATATGATCCAGAGCAAAGTGATGGAAGTGACTCAATGACTTCAACCGGTGCAAGATAAGGCATGTCAGTTGTTCACAGAGGTTGAAAGTCAAGGAGCAGAGTTAGAACAAGTTGTGAGTGCAGCAGAACAATGCCTAGAGGAACCCGTCAATGATGCACTCATCCAGGATTTTTCCGAGCAAGAGGTCGTAGCACAACAGCAGGTCGAAGTAGCTCGAGGCATTCGAGGCAGAATTGAGCAGACCAAAGTGACTCGGGACGAGTCACAGGTGAGTGTTGGGGGGTTGTTGGCCCTTGACCAAGTTTTGAGAGATACTTGGTCATGTTTGACCAATTTTGGGGACTTCGACAGCCTGTCGAAGATGGAGCACCAGACGAAGCGGAGATTGCGGAATCTCGGCCCACTTTTGGGTCCTTTTTGGGTTTGTGGGATAATGTAACGGGAATGGGATGTCGGCCCATGGGCTTTGCCCATGTTTAGGCCTATTTTGTATGTATAAATAGGTAAGCTAGGCGATGTAAGTAAGAGAGTACATCTATGTGATGGTAAATATTTCTATGTTCAAGTGATCTATGTGATTGAATAGGCTCTGTGCATACTATTGAACTTGCAGTGTTAAGTCCAAGTGTTTGTAAGAGACTGGGTGCTCAAATACTCGAGGAAGGAGGATCTAGCGAGGTGCACAGATCTCTTGTCCTATGCAAAGTAGGGTTTTGGTGGATTTGTGCTTGTAGCCTATTTGAATGAAGACAATAAAGAAGAAGAGTTGGTGGATGTAGCCCCAGGGTGGGGGTGAACCACGTAAATACTGTGTGTTATGCTTTGTTCTTCGACTTGATGTGTTTATCCCTTCTTTTGCCTAGTGCTTGGACATGTCTAGATAGATTTGATTATGCTTTGTGCTTATTAGACATGTATGAATGTGCTTAGTGATGATATACTAGATCTAATCTGTGTTATTGTGGCTAAATGCTGAAATACCTTAGACCTAAGTGAATGTTGCGATGCTCTGTGCTATCTGTGAAGTAGAGTAATGGTTGAATATTGATAATATATTGGTGCTAAGTGCTATGTAAACAATATAATCACATATATGTGTCCCGGCTAAGGTTGCAGACACTTGAGTCTTGCAACCACCCCTGCCTCTACCTCGGGTGAGACTTCATTTGCTTCGCAGGTGTTGCTGAAAGGGCCAGTAGTTAGGGCTTTGTTGGTGCACTCTTGAGCGTTGAACCCTAGGTCTGCCCCTGTATGAACACACATCCATATGGATTTCATATCTCTAGCTCACTGCATTTCACAGAAGAACCAGATCTACACACATTCACCTGTGCTCATTCACAAGCACGTCCACTCTACAGATATTCTTTCCCACTGCCTCACACAGGAGATACATCTGGAGTTTTATCATCAACTCTGCTTCTCAGAGGAGGCTAACACATCCTATTCATTTCTGTTCACATGATGATGCACCCAACACATTGGGATTTCACACATTCACCTTGTGCTCAGCCACAGGCACGTCCAACTCATTAGATCGCCTTTCCCACTGGATAATCATCTGGAGTTCTTCTCACTCTCTGAATGGAGGAAGTCATCTCTACGTTCCTAGCTATGTATCAGGCAGGAACCATGTACCCTTCTTAGGGGATTTCTCTCAGGATTGTAAGTTGAGAGAAAGACTTCACATATCTGCAATGATCCACACCTCACAGGTTTGTAAGCTGGAGAATGTCTCACATAGTTGCATTCATCAACAGTTTGTTCCAAGCTAGAGGGATTTTCAATAGATAGAGAAGGCATGGGTTGTGATTAAAAAGAGAATCCATGGCTATCGAGTGAATAGATAGATTTGGTAGTTGAAAATCCCAATTCTCACTTTTTTTAAATGATCATTGACTACAAATGTTCAAATTTCTACCAAGTTTGTGTATTCCCAAAGAGAAATTAGCGGCGTGGACTCTTCATGCCTACATTAGAGCACTAAAGGGGGTGGTTCTCGAGGAACTATATGGAAAATAAAGGATATACTGACCTCATTTTGTGTCTAAGTATGAGAAGACATTTGTGACTTCTTAAAGGCCAAGTTAGTTGCTTAGAGAAGCTTTCACTAAGGGTAAACTATGATAGGTGTCTAGTTTTTTCTATATTGTTGAGTATATTGGGATGGTATGGGTGAGATAAAGAGCTAATTGTCATCCTTATCCCTTTTGGTTTCATATCCTGGCTTGGGAGTGGAATCTACAATGGATTCCTATGGTTGCGTGTTGAATCACTCCTTTGCAAGCAGTTTGATACACCTTATTGAGAAACATATAAACGTTTGTCTCTAATTTGGATTTATGTCATTTAATTTCCTTGAAATCTTTCTTATGTATTGATTTATGTTAATGTAATGGCTCAAAATTATGGAAATGTTGTTAATAAGCATGATTGTAAATCTAGTCAACCTATTAAGCATGAATGTGTGTGTGTGTGTGCGCGTGCGTGCACGTGCACGCGTAATGTTAATTTTGCATGTGTTTTCTATTTTGCATATGAATTATGTGGTATGTCAGTATTAGAGGTCAAATTGGATCTTAGTTGGAAATCTAACTGGTAAATTACTAAATGGAAGAGAGTTCAACTTTGAGTTCCCAAATGGTGAAGGAAGGTGGGTCTAGGCATATTACACAGTTAAGCCTAAGGGAAACAATCTAGGGCATCAACATCAAGCATTCAAGTTCATTCCATTATGAAAGAATAAATAATTAGAAAACACAATTAGATGAAAGGGGTTGGTATCTTAACCCCAAGCTTATATCCCATATGTATATATGCACAATTGAGTTTGTTAGGTCAATTACCACTTAAGCTTCTAGCTACTTGACTCTTGAACTACTATTTATTGTCCATTTCATATTCCATTATATTTTCTTTGGTATGCTTGCACCGTAATACATAATCCACTTATTACATTTTTTTCCAAGGAAAACCTTGCGGGATCCACACATTTTCCCTTTAAAGATCTAGATGAAGGGAAGCTCAACCACCAACCATAATAGCAGTTGACAACCCTAAGGGACTTGACCAAATTTGAACATGTGACATATGACATCCTCATCGGCATCATGCCTTAGGCAAATGTCTTAATTGATTGAGTTAACCCTTGGAGCTCTAATCCACTTACTACATTTATTTACACATAAGATGCTTTATAAGCTTATTCTTCACATAAGCTTAATGACAAATTATAAATTAAGCCATGGTAACCCTACAACATCTTCCCCAACTTCAATGCCTTCTTCATCTTAAAGAAAGTGATTAGAATGTCTCATCATAAATTTTGCTCCTACTAAAGTATAATTTAGCTCAAGTTTGCACAACAACATCGTAGTCCTTACGACTCCACTGTTACACCAACAATTCACAACAAGGACGTATATAATGCACTCACTACTACCCTTTGTCTCCCTACCGAATTGTGAAACTTCCTTTTTCTAATCGATGTTAGATGTTATAACCCAAGGGACTAGGCTTCACATTCTTTCATTCATTAATTCCATCATTACATGCTTATGTTATTATGCCATCATTATGTTTATTTTGCATCAACCTTTTTGTGTCATATTTCCATTATCAAATTGTGGAATGCCCTTTCGTATTGTTATAGTGATATTCTCTATTGGGATCGATTATCTATTGGATCTATCATCATATGCTCCTTTATCAAAAATATCAACTAGATGATCTATTAAAAATCTCAGTGAGGTATTCTATTGAAAATCTTCATATGGGTGCTT
>JZKD02S1550049.1:0-10415 GCA_000966675.3 Picea glauca
TTCATCAAGTGGTCGGAGTACAAGAAGAGTCACCCACTTAAGTGATATCTTGAGATGACTCTTAGAAAAACTAATATAACAGAGTGCCATGTGGCGAGTTTTGTTTTACTTAGTATAACTTTAGTAGTTATTTTTAGTTAATATTATGTTATAAATAGGAGAATTGACCTATTAGCAAGGGTCGATGGTTTTTGCAAGAAACTCTCATTTTTCGTTTTGTTAAGAACTATTTCGGAGCTGCCTTTAATTGAGAAGTTCTTTTGGGACTAGAGATAAGTTTGTGTTTTCATCAAATGCGTGTATGATTGGATGTGGAGAAGAATTATATCTTATTTGTCTCATGAATGGATCCAATAATGAGTAAGAGCTATTAAATCTGTTGATAAGTTATTTGATTCAATGTTTTATAGTTCTTGTCTTTAATGATGAAAATAAATCGTTGTGTTTTTATGTGATTGATGATTAGAGTTGAGTGAATTACTTTACTTGCCATTGTTTATCACATGCATGTTTTCTTTTGATAATTTGTATCTCAGTTGATAATTGGAATACCCACACGGTTAACTTATTATTACTAGGCCTGTGGCAGATGATCACTATCTGCATGCTAGAGTGAAAGGGTTATCCCAAGATTAACCTCTTCTCCAGTAGTTAATTTTGTTGCCAATTTGTCACTTACTTGGTTTATACCGGCTTTATATTATATCAGTCCTACCTAAGAGAAAACACAAAAAGAGAACGTCTGAACTAAAGGAGAAACCCTTCACAAGAAAGTGTAAATCCCATCGATTATTTTGGCCGGATTGCAAAATATGGAGAACCATTCCACTATTAAACATTGCAGAGTCTAATTGGGCCTCGGTGGCAGGTTGTTTTCTTGTTGTTGAGTTATAGGGATTTAGGACCCCTCAACAAGAAGTTCTCAACCTGACATGTGTCAAGTTGGGAACATGCAGTCAAATAGATGGAATTAGTTCATTATAGTATTATATCAATTGGGGGAATCGTTCAAACATCATGAGTAGGGATCAATATCTGACTGTTTTTCCATTGAGCCAACTGTTCTTTGATATAAATGTCCAGTGAGTGAACATAGTTGTTACTATGACCCATATGTTGATTATTGTCACAGATACCCGTATATGTCTTGGCATGGAGAGTTAGACTGAGGAGGTGAGTTTTCATGGCCGCAGGACTTTGGACTGAAAAGGCTGGTTGTTAGGCCCATGGGAGATTGCATTCTCTCTAGGTGAGAGAATTGCAGGGAATTATTTCCCGAGGTGCCAAACCACAGTGACAGGGCTCTGAGACTTCTTGTCCAGACTGTTGCGGAAGCCCTGAAAGGGAAGTGGGGTAGCCAAATTACTATTGAGTAGACAAGGGGCACACTTCATGGGGTGGGATAGGCATGTGGGGAATGAAAGAATATAGGATATTAATGTGAATTGGCGTTTATGATGAAATTTCCTATAATTGAGTCACCTGTGACTGAGTTACCCATGCCTGAGTTTCTTTTGAGTGAGATACTTTAGCCTGGTTGGGAACCCTTACCCAAGTGGAGTTTATCCCCAGTTCAAGGGTGACCCATTGTTGAGATTTATGACTAGTGTGTTCTAAGTCTGGGAGGAATGTGGAGGGTTTTCCCATAGTTGGTGTTGTTTATTTTAAGATAAGTGCCAATTGTGTGTTAAATTATATTTGTAGTAATAATTGTGCAATTTTTCTTAGGGGTTATTTTGTGTATTTAATGTTTTTATGCTACATGTATATTTATGTTATGAATATATACGTAATCATGAATTGCAGAATGTTGTATGTTTTAATTAGTGACAGAGTTGTGTTAGATCAATTTCGATGGAACTGTTGGTAAATTGGTATCAGAGCAAGAAAGTTTCAAGTAACATTTCCTAATAGGTGGTTGAGTGTGTTACAAATGGGTATCAGAGCAAGAAAGTTTCAAGTAACATTTCCCAGCAGGTGGTTGGGGGTGTTACACATGTACACAAGCAAAGTGCATGCTTATGTAGTCCACATAGACTCATATATCATCCATGAATTTCTTGGTTTGTATGATGATAGGACTGATCCATTCATCCTTATTGACAGCGAAAATCAACCCAGCTGCCAACATCATATCAATATCCTTCTTGAATTTCTCTTTGACTCTAAGGTTCAAATGGTATGGCCTGTGTTTAACTAGTCTTGATTCAGGATTTAACTTTATCCTCATCTTCTCTAAATCTTCCTTAATACCTTTAGTTTTGAAAATTTTGTAGGGAATAGGTCCCCATATTCCCACAAAAGAGCCTGTATCTCTTTCATGGTTTGCTCATCCCATTAATCCCATATGGAAGCTAGCTTAGGGTGGTCCCCACTCCCTATGTTTATTTTTCACAACTTCAGGGGTTGGAAATAATAACTATTAACATCATCCAACTTAGTTTCATGCAAAACTCTAGTGCCTTATGATTCTTTAAATTTCAAATGCCTAAAATCTTCTAGGCCTTAAGGGTCTCTTGGGTTTTCACCAATTTTACTACAAGTCAGAGGTATTCGGGAAAGAGATGGATAAAGGATATGATGAAGGAGGTATTCATGTTCATATCATATGGTGTGAGAATGTATAGTCTTAACTTCATCCATAGAAATCATTTTCTTAATCTGTTGCAAAGATAAAGTGATTTTAGGGGACTTACCTGAAAATAGGAAGTCTCGGAAAAACTGGCTTTGAAGAACTTGCCAGAAAGTGGTTTGGCATTGAGCATCCTCATATACATACCAAGAGGTTGGAATTTGTTCCAAAGAGTGAATAAACTAATACACCCAAAATTGAGAAGGCAGTTGCATAACTTCCTAGAACTGAATACAATGCGCAACATGCTTCCTTGGATTAGAAAAACCATTGTATACTACCAAAGTTGAGGTTAGAATATTTGGTTCTCGATATTTATTCGATTGAGTAATTGGTGACAGGGGAATAAAGCGATATTGAATGACATGCTTTAATTCGTCACAAGAGGACAAAGTACCCTTATGGGTAACCCACCATCTAGCTAAATAGGATATTAACGCAACATCAAGTAAACAAATTATTTGCTTTGGCGCAATTTTATCCTCTAACTCAATAAGAAAAATACATAAATTTGAAGCACCATCATAAACAATGTAGTCTCTAACCTTTTATCCATTTCATCTCGAAGCTCGGATAATCGTGCAATGCCTTGAAAATTTCTCATATCTTCCTTGTTACCAATTGTCAAATGATACCTCTAAATCTTCTCCTGTGGATTGAATACTCTGCCAACTTACTGAGCTGTCTGTAGTAAGGTTAATACATTCTACCCATTTTCCTGTAGTTAGAGTATAGATATGATTCAAGGAATTATCTTCCATATTCCCCTCTACTTAATCCATATAGCGAGGACCTTAGTAGGGATCTCGTGGTTGGGTTAATTTCATACTAGCCACTTCAAAGGTCATGATTTCCTTCTTAATATCAATAGCAATGTAATTATGATAAGCCTAATTGATGCCCAATAGAGATGGGTACGGGTCCTTCTCCCCCATGATTTCTATAACTTCAAATTCAACCATTGTCTTTACGCTAGCTAAGTCCACTTCAACATTTTGCATCCTCCCAATAGGATAGATACAGTATCGATTGGCCATACATAACCAAATGGGTGAATACAAAATCTTGGTATTACCCATTGCTTCCCAGGTTTTCTTCGATAGTATGTTGACGTCAGACCCCAAATCTAACATAACATTTTTAATCTCATAGCCATCGATGTGAGTATTTAGTCTGAATTCCCTTTCAGATCTTTGCTTCCTCCTTTGTATTCTACCTATATTTCTCTATGGAAGATTAGCAACAACCAACTCTTCTTGGTTCCCTTCAATATATAAATTCCCCTTGAGCATGTTCCACAACTCCTTGGTGAGTTGTTCATCATCCAAAATGTTAGAAAATAATCATAGCCACAACTTAATAGTTTATGGGGGTCTCGCTGGAGGAAATTTTTGTTCCACAAAATTTTCCATGAGTTTAGATTGAAGCTCACAGTTTGATTCTATAGGCATTTGTATTGTAGTATTAGCAATCCATCGGAATATATTGACAACATCCTTAAAGAACTGTTTTTGCACAAGGGGGTCATATTTAACACCTTATGGTACCTCCTTGTGGATCCTTCTTTGAGTCAAGTTGTCAACATCAACACCAGTCCTTTTTCCTCGTCGAGTAATAATATTAATATTGGGTGCCTTTTCTTCAGTGATAGGTCAGGGCCCAAAATTTATTAATTTGGCACCTCGCTACCTCGTGCGATCTTCCCACTTCATGATCAACTCAGGGAAATCCTCAGTGGCATGGGTGTTGTTTCTACAATGGGCACACCAATGAAGTCTCAAAAGAGGACAATATCTAGCAAGATGCCACTTCTCATCGTAGTTATAACACTTAATTGGTCCTCTCCTGACATTTCTCCCACCTCTGAAACCTCCACCACCTCAACTTCCTCCTCCAAATCCTTGAGGATCTTCATTGAACCTAAATACAAACCGATCTAGTATGTCCGCAAGAGCATCCAAAGCATGACACTGCTTGGTGGTGTGAGTAGGTGACTGACAGAATTCACATTAAATTGTGTTCAGGACAAGAGTGTATTTTTATAGGATTGGGAAGTGCCTCAGAGAATGCCCATGAATTTTGTAAATTTCACAATATTCATTATTATGATTACCCTGATGGTTTGGGAAGGCATGGTATTGCACAAGGCCATGGAATGGCATTGTAGTTATGACTTTCACAACCCATCCAGAGAGTCCTACTAGTGGGGGTGTCATCAGATGTGAAGGGGGTCTTGAACCCTTTAGTTTGGGACATTCTGTCACTATATAAACCTTAGTATAACAACCCGTACACCAGGCATGTGGGTGACCGGATCTAGGAATGGTCAATTCTTGAATTTTTTCAATTAGTGCAGAAATATGGCCTTGTAGTTGCGTAAGATTATAGTCATCAAGTGATCTTATCATAAAAAAGATGTGAGGATATCCTACCATCGCATCAGTTTTCATATCATATTCCAGGGCTTCCTACAAAGTGTCTATTGTCTGTTGGGTTAATGAGATTCATGTTAATGGTAGAATTCCTTGAATAAACCATTCTCGTTGGTGGAATTCATGGATGGGGCTTGTTAATTTTCTTATCGCATTTTTAAACCGTTGATTATGCTACCAACAATATTCCCCATCTCTCTGTTTAATCTCCTACAACTTAGAAAGGGCATGTTGTTCTGACTGGGGTAAACAAAATTCTTCTATAAATTGTTGTTTGACTTGAGCAAGAGTGAAATATTGTCCTTGAGGATCACCTAGTTTAATGAATTTCATATATCATTTCAAATCATGACTTCTCAAACTGATCTGAAACTAGAACAATTTATTAGCATCCAAAGTCCCACGAGACCACCATATGGCCTCACAAAGGAACTATTGTTGTTCAACATATTCATCCCCTTTACCCCAGAATTATGGGTATTGGGTGAGGGATCTGGCATGCTGATGCACCTTAGGAGAACTTAGGGACCCTATCAAGATAAATCCTAAAGGTCCTAGTTGTGATAAAACTAAAGAACTTTCCACACTACTACTACTTCTACCACTTGAACTGGTTGGACTAGAATGAGGAGAAATGAAAGAATTTATGGGAGATTTTATTGTATAATTTACCGAATTGGAAGATTGCACTAAAGTATTGGGCGATATAAGGATACTTCATGTGTATTCAGGATGAGATTCTTCAATATGGGGGGTTGCATTGGGATTCCATATAATATCAGGTCTGGTAGGGAACTTCACATCTTCGGGTGTTGTAGGATTTGGTTCTCCCACAACTTATACAAATGTTACATCTGAGTATTTTTCCTTGGTGGTGACCCCTATCTTGGTTCTTTCTTCTAAATTTTCTTCTCCTCGTCTAATCTCTCTAGAACTCTCACCTTTCTCTCCAAACCTTTCCTTCAACCATTGGTTGGACAATATCCCACATGTCTACAACTCCTTCAACTTCTCTAACTCTCTTTTATGACTCTTATTGAAGTCAATCTCCTTCTATGACTGATCAGGCCTCTTCATCAACTTTTGCATCTTTTTTCACCACCTCTTCTCGATCACTATAACCCTTTTTCTAGCCCTCTCATCTCTAGCACTCTTCTCTCGATGACCCCCCATACCTCAATAACTTCTTCATCCTGACTCATGGATCCTCTCTTAAATCACCCACCCCTCATGCACAAGGGTTTTACGCTTCCATTTCAACCGAATGAACCAGTAGCATTCCCTCTTCCACCAACAAGATCTTCATCCAGAGTGGGATTTCTCATAGTAATATTCCTTGGGATCCCTCATAGAACATTGCTTCTTCCTTTGATAAAGACTAGTAGATATTTGCGGTAAAGTCAATGATGTATCCCTCTAAGGTAGTTTGGACCAAGAAATCCATAGCTTGAGAAATTTGGTGATACAACTTGTGTAGAGTGTCTAGATTCTCAATAGTCCAATTAAATATTTTCTTGATGTGATATTTAAATTATGGAATTTATTGAAACCGGTCAGGACACTGATAAATCTCTTTTAGGAATCAGATCCATAATATTTTGTACTGGTCACTTATAGGTTCGGATTAAAAAATAGCATCCTTCACAACCCTCATATTTTTCTATCATAATTCAGCTTCTTGAAATATAAACTTGTAACACCTTCTTTCCCACCAATTCGTAATATCAAATTTAAAAAGGTGATGTTGCATCCTCTAAAAGCTAGCTTAGAAGCCAAGTCCTAGCACCATAACCATTTGTTGGTCAAAAATTGTAGACCTTGGTTCTCTGAGGTTACCAACAAAGGTGTCATTGTAGTCTAGTAGCGCTAACATATTTAACCTTTTACAGGGGAAGGAGGTCCCATTCAAAGATCTTTTGAGACTTATGTGTAATAAAGTGAATTAGCAAGGATACACCATAAGATCTAGTGTAAAACAATGTAGATTCATACATAAATGTAAAATATCATATCATTAGAAATCTAAACCAGGTTATGCATTCGATAATCCATGTTTTGCAACATAAATATAAGTGCATACATCAAAAAATCTTCTTAGACAGTATCACAACTAATAAATACACAAATAAAGATAATTTGTGTAGAAGAAAGATCATGCATTCATCCATATCATAACAAATTTTTGGATGCCCAAATAATCCATTATGTATTATCCTATCTCAGACTAGCGTACATGAAGTATTTCATTCATATGGAGACTTATACAACATAATCAATGACGAAATAAGAATAGGAATCGAGCAACAACAATCCAATAGCTCTCAATAATAACATTAGATCTCAGAATTAGCTCTTCCTCTTTTCAATTAGGCACACCAATAGTGATAAAATATAAGAAATTACAATAATGAGAATAAACCATTAGCCCTTTCCCATTACATTTTCTCCAATTTGTATCATTCCTTTGGTTGTTTCTTGATTTCACTTCTATGGTTTCTTGATTTCATTTTTGTTTCTTTCCCTCTTTGTCTTTTCGTGCGCTTGAAGTTTCTAAAACTTTTTTCTTCTTCCTCCAAACGACATTTGATTTGTATTCACTGTTGGCATGTTTTCAGTTAGCTTTCTGCCACTTAGATTTCTCACTGATATGCTCTATTGTTATGCAAAACTTTAATATTTCCACAAAAATTGGCGGTCTTCAAAATGAAGGGCCCAATAGACATAGAGTCTGGGGTTAAGAATCTCACAAAATGAAAATCTAGGGACATCAAAGGCTACTAAAAAATTAAAAATTGGAGTATTATGAACCAACTTCTTGAGAATGATAAAAAATCAATGAATAATAGTCCACTTCGAGGGGGGAACCTCATTTTACAATATATTCAATTTACAAGATGAGATACGTTGATCCTAATATTTTATCATTATGAAGGCCTTGGTTCATAACATAGAGGGCCGATCCGCATCCCTCATATGCATAAGCTCTTCAATTTAGCAGTCAAGTAGGGATTCCCTAAACCCTAGACTTGAAGCCTCATTATACATATTTTAAAAGTGGGGATAAAATAAATCCCTCTAATTATCGAACAGTTATGAGTAGCCCCAATTTAGCCTAGTTATATGTAATTATTTTGGAAAATAAGATCAATATATGACTAGAAATCCATGGATAAATAGGTAAATGCTAGGTCATATTTATGAGCTATCATTCAATTGTGGACCACCTTGTTATGTGTAGGATCATTATAGAGGAGTGTCACAATAATAAAACCAATCACCTATGTTTTTTTGTTGACTTTAGAAAATATTTTGACATAGTTCCCATAACTAACCTTTGGAACATTTTAGAAGAGATAAACGTTTCTTTCGAGTTGAGAGTTATTGTAGTAAGGTTCTATGATAAAAGTATTTTCAAGTTTAGGAAAAATGAGGGTTGGTTGGAAGAAATTGATTGAAATATAGGAGTCAACAAAGATTGTCCCTTATCCTCTATCCTTTTTGCATATGCATTGACAAGTTAACATATTGTTTGGAAGAAACGGGTTGAAATAGTGGGATTCTTGTTGGTATAGTCATCATCCTTGAACTTATTTATGTCAATGATAATTTTCTTAAGGAAAGGATTCCCTATGATCTTGGAAAGCAACTAATAATCCTCAAGGATTTATGCTCTAGTATAGGTATGACTGTTAACACTAACGAAAATAAGGTTATGATAGTTAAATCCAAAAATATCACCTATGATAACTTTGTGTATGACAATAATATCTTGAATAAATTGTTTTCTTACAAATATCTCATAATCAATACTCATCACAAGCTTAACTAGAGTTATAGCATTGATACAAGGACGAATGGAGCATGGAAATCTTATTATGGACTTCAAAACAATTACAAATTAGCGAACCTTTGGATATGGGACAATAAGAAACCCCTATTTGAGTTTCTCATCAGTCTTGTTATCTTTTATGGTTATGAAGTTTGGGGCTACAACATATCTAGAGAATTATGGAGAAATTTAAATAAAATCCAAAAGTGTTTTATAACTTATAATCTCAATATTAACATAAATACACCCTATCATATCCTCCTCATAGAAGTGAGTCTCTAACTCTACCCCATTGAATTCATGGCTATGACTAGGTACCTAATGTACAAGGACAAGATAAACAACATAGAAGACAAGAGGCTTCCTAAAATTTCTTCAAATTCCATTCAAAACAACCTATGGCTCAAGAAAGAATGGGATAAAGATGTCAAGTCTTGGCTAATTTATTTGGGAATAAAGGAAGAGGTCACTATGAAAAATAATAGTAATATTAAAATATTATTATCTAAATTTAAGGAGAAATTGTGGTGTGATAAAGAATTAGAGGATAAAATAAAATTAAGATACTATAAGGAGGTGATCAACCCTAATCTAGAATATCAAAGACATCCTTTGTGTTTCCTAGAATAAAGAAGAAAATAAACATTGCTAAAATAAGAACAAACTCTCATGAGATCCATAGTGAAACTGGCATTTAACAATTCCCAAAACATCGTGGGTCAAAATAATCTATCATCTTTGTGATCCTAAGAGGGTTGAAGTTGAAAGTCATTTTCTCTTAGAATGTCTTGCATACACCCACATTTGATCACAACTTCAAAATATTTTCCAAATAATGGCCTTCATAACCTTTTAACTCTTCAAAACTATGGTGATCTTGGAATGCTTCTCTTAATTATTTTTTAGCACATAAATAAAATTCTAAATAAATCCAATTAATTCCTTACCTTTCTTATCTTATCGACCAAATCTACTCTCAATGGATACTAACCATCATTGTCGGCATCAACATCATCATCACCATCATCATCGTCATCGTCATCATCATCATCATGAGTCTACCTTTGATTTATATCTTTGAAATTGATTGATTCTTATCATTATTTAATGCATTCCTTTTCTATTAATAGGTATCATAGTATTAAGAAGTCATATATGTGAAAACTAATAGAATTAAAAACAGTAGAGTGAATCTAAGTTCATTCAATAAAATTGATCTATTATCATTTAAAAAAATCCTTTTTCTTAAGCTAGAATTTGTGTTACTTTATATTAACTAAAATAATACAAGAACATAGCCATGATCCTGATGTCAGAGTTGCCAATAATGGAAAGTAGCTCTGACACTAGGACTCAATTTTCTAAAAGAGTTTTCCATGTGGTCCAAAATATGACTATTCAGAACAATGGAGATTGTCTATCAAAAATGAAAAAAAAATATAGTTGTAACGGAAGAGAGATCATAGAGCATAGTTGGAAAAACATCAGTCTTCAGGTGCATACTCATTTCCATGACTATTGG
>JZKD02S1550060.1:0-10415 GCA_000966675.3 Picea glauca
AGGTGAAATGGAGTTATTTCGTTCCCCCCAGCTGTCAATGCAAAACCTTCACAGCTTGTATTTCAATTTTTAGACAAATGTATCATATGTATTAAATCTAAGCAAAAACAAGCACTTGGCACTTTTTTGAAAACAGATTCGGACAGATGGATTAATTTGGATCTTCTAAACCGAGAGGCAAATTTTGTATAAATACATCACAAAAAGAAGAGATAAGGGGCTGGACTTTTGGGGATCAAATTGTAATAGAGTTTTTTGCATGAAGGAAGTTAATACAAGCAAATTTGGAGATTCCTAATTCCGTCACGACTGTGTTGCAAGTTTGTTTTGTTATGTTATTTGTTTCTTTTCATTTTGCTCTACATAATTTATGTGTATCACTATAATTTAGTACGACCACTACTGTAGTGAAAGGGATTTTATCTTTCTGTAATTGTCTCTTGTCTTTCCTCTGCACCAGCTTTAGCGGGTGTAAGACCAATTTACATTTACAGAATCATGTATTTATTTACACTATATCAATTATGTCTGTGTTAGTTTCTTCTTCTACATATGAGCAAGTTTCCTATTGACAGGAACCTTACGTTGTCTTCAACTAAACGTTTTTCTCTCATCCCACGTCTTTTTATTGAAAATAACACAGTTACGGGAAAAGGCCTTCAGTTTGCGTTTTTTTATTTCATTCTTCATGCAAAGGTTTCTTTTCACCTCAACCAAATTGAACAACGTTGAAATCTCTCGTTAAATCATTTCATACTTGTATTGTTCCTCAATGACTGTCCCCGCAGCATTTCAACCAAATATTCAACCTGGGTTGGCTAATCAAATACACATCGCTTTAAATATTTTTGACACAATTCTTAAAACTGCGAACACCCGAGAGGAATTGGAACGTTCATGGGCAGCCATCGAACAAGATATTACTACCCAGGAACAGTTGGAAGCTAGATAGCTAGAACGTAGAAACCTTCATTAGTTTCCTATACAGAAGGTGATTTATCTTCGTATACACCTTTTACATACCTTCGGATGCCTTGACACTATACTCTAAGCCTTAGTACAGACTCAGGAACAACAGTCGGAATCCTTTAGGAAGCACTCGCAAAGTTATGAGGGCTTTTGATCGCAATCAGTTCAAGCGCAGTGTTATTTCGTGAGCTCGAGGTTCATGAGTTCAAAGGGCGGACCATATCCTTCTGATTACGCGAGATTTCGAGTTATGAAAGTGTCCGGAAGAGGTCAACCGGCGCTGACCATTGCGTCTCGGAACTTCGCGAAGGGAGAATGCCAAAGTCTGATACTCCAACTCACGAGGTCCCGAGTAGCGAAAGGCACGAGTACTTGGGCCCTAGCCTATGGTTACATGTGGAGAGCGTTGACGAAAGAGGGAGCCATGTCCATATCGCCATCTCGGGAAGCGGGAGTTGAAGAAGAGGAACCAAGGGTCTCCGACTCGCGAGTCACAAAATGAAAAGCGCCCAAAGGTGGGCCTGCATTATCGAGGAGCAGTCTCAGCTGTCCATCTAAAGAGGACACCTGGTGCTTGATTAGGCTCCCTGCCTTCTCGCCCATTGTGATTTCGAAGCTAAATAAATAGCTCTCTCATATCCTCGATGCCCGAAGTGACGAGAGTGTCCAGGACTTCGGGCCCACAATAGCACCAGGCGAATTTAGGGCCATCAGATCTAGAGGGATACATGGCTCCAGATTAAGCCGCCTCGGCGTTTCGCTCATCATGATTTCAAGAAGTGGGGATCAGCCCTTTCCTATTCCCAAACGCCGAAAGCAACGGGTCACAGCCCGTGGTCACTAAGGAAAGAAAAGAGTTGTGCGAAAGGGGCCAAAGGTGTCGGTTTTCGACCATAGAGAGGCCCGTCACGACCTCCAGTTTCCATCGGACCCGACCTCGATCCTGGTCTTCGCTTGGAGTAAATGAAGGCAAGAAGGGGTGGTTGAGACCTCTCTTCATTCATTAAGTGTGAAGTATGGAGGGTCTGGTAAGCGGTCCACTCGAGAGGGTCATGTGTACCCTTTCTTTCAGAAAATCCATGCTGAGTCCTCGACTAGCCGGAGGAGGCCTGGACACGTTAATTCGGCATTTACTGACTCAGCTACTCCCCCTACGGGAGCCATGAGCAACTAATATGGTGTCCGAAAAAGAATATCAGTATGAGTTTGACTGAAAAGACACCAAGCCTTGGGCGACTGGGCACGCCTCTGTTAGGCATTTTTCTCTGAGTATATAAACTCAGTCTTTGTATTTTGTAAAGGATCGATGGTTGAGCAGAGCTCCCGATTATAACACTTTAATGAAGCACTGTTTTCTGGTTATTTCAAGACTTCTGAGATTTCTTGCCTTATGAATGACAGTTTCTTTACATCTTTGTTATACTGTGTTAGAAAAGCTCGAAATTGGAGGATCCAATCGAGTTGTAGCTATTATAGGATGATGTTGTAATGGATCATTGTAATAGTTACGGAGCCTCTAATCGGTTCCTCTGATTTCTTTAACGTTGAATGACTTGGAATTGGAGGATCCATTCAAGTTTTCTAGTCAGTTTCTTGAAGCCCTGAACCAGGAGGATCCTACCTTCAGAGTTTCTCCCCTACAAACCGCTGCAAGCCTATTGCCCAGAGTTGTTTGTTCATTTTCTCCTAAGTCTTCCACCTGCTCATTTTTTTAATCAACCCACTGGCTGAAGTAAGGATTCCAGACCTTCTTTGTTCTTTATGTACCAGACTCAGTCCCTGAGTTAGAGTGATACCTCCTCAAGCCATTATCTCCATTTGATCACCCCTTATAAACAAATCGTGACACAAAACTGATGGGTGTCGGGCTCTGCTCCTGCAAGCAATCCAGGAGTGACTTCCGACGCTAACATTTCTAGCACCGTTGTCGGGGACGAAATTGAAGATTTTCACTGGGTAGAATGACATTGAGCCTCTGAAGCCGAAGGTGCATCGGATTATCGGAACCTTTCAAGATTGCTAATTTGCACCTGGCGACTCCATTGGGATGACTCCGCTGGGAAGAACCTGCTTTGTCAATTGTGGCTTTCAGAGGCAGGCATACGCGGTCTCATCCACAACTGCCTCTAGCTACGCCCGAAACAAATCCAGAGGCGGTGCTTAGAAAGGGAAAGGCCTCTGAAGAAGAAGTGTCCATCACCGAACCAGGTAATCCACCATATCCTTCTCTTGGAGATCCTTTTTCTCCTCCTCATTTATTTGACAGGCATGTCTCTGCAGTTTCCCGTTTCCTAAATTTTGGGAGTGTTCCTGTTGAGTTTTCCTCTCCTGGTCTGGGACCATAGGGACAAGACTTTTTCACTCCCCTCTCCCCTGAAGCTATACCCTGGCATAGACCCAGGACCACAGAAAATTTTCCTACGCCTAGCTTAACCACTCCTATGCAAAAAGGAGCACCCGCTGACTTGAGCTCGAAAGCCTTTTCCTTAAATCCCCTTTTGTTTCCCACTCCACTTCAGGACTCATTCCCAGTAGCCCCTTCATGAACTCCTTCTCCTCCAAGCTCTCCTCCACCTAATATTCCTATGGTTGGTGCTAATCCCCCTCTGAATAGAATGGATGCCATAGTCGCTGCCAGATATGCTCCCTTAATCCTACCTCATCCTGTGAATCCTCTTCCTGCTGGGGATTACTTGAAATACATGCCCAAGTTCACTGGGGAAGGAGACATAACTGTTGAAGAGAACCTAGCGGCTTTCTACAATTATGCAGACAACCTCAACAATGAAAATGAAGATGTCTGGATGAGAGTCTTCGTCCAGAGCCTGGACGGCGAGGTGAGGAAATGGTTTAGAGGATTGACCCCTGGATCTATTGCTGGAATTGAAGCCCTGGATAGTGTTTTCCTGAGGCAGTGGGGAGATAGGAAGGATTTCATGTATTACATGACAGAGTTTGGGTCTCTGAAGAAAATGGAAGGAGAGTCTATCTTTGACTTCTCCAAAAGATTCAATAAAATGTATAATAAGATTCCTGCATAGATAAAGCCCTCATAAGCCTCTACCCAAATTTCCTATGCTGGTGCATTTGACCCTGATTTCTGCCTTTTTTTGAGAGAAAGAAGAGCCACCTCCTTAGCCCAAATGCAAGATGCAGCCATAGAAGTGGAATCCAACATATTAGCAGCTGACAGACTGAGGAACAAGGCCGACGCGGACAGGAGAAAAGGAAGGACGGAAGCCTCAGCTTCTGGCCCATTGGTGTCCCACCCTCAAGTGGATGAGATGACTAAGATGGTGAAGTCTTTGTTCGCAGAGATGGAGAGAATGAGGGTGGAAGGGAGGCAAACATATAAAGGCCCTCAGATCGCCGAAAATAAAGGAGGATTCAGGAGGCCAAATAATTTTACTCCCCCGAATATGCAAAGGGAGAAGGGAAGAGACAGAGAAGACCAGAAGATTCAGGCCCCTTTTCAAAAAAATTTCATGGCCGAGGAGGAAGAAAGAGAAGCCGACAAGCTTGATCCCGAAATCCATTGCGTCAGAGACACTCCTCCTTTTCCTCATCTCACTCAATCAGGATATGAGGAGTCTCTCATGGACAGTCAGCTAAATGAATTGAGCAAGGGAGACAAGGTTAGTGGTGGCCGAGGCAGGTACAACCTGAGGTTCGATAAAAAGACAGCAGCGCCTGATATTCCTGAGCAGTCCACTAGAGCAGGAAAACCTGCTAATGCAGTAGCCAACATTCATGGAGGTAAGAAGGCTCAGCCCCTCTCTCCCACTATCCACAATCATGTTCCTGAAATAAGAGAAATTCCAAAGCCTACATCTTCTTTTAACTTCGAGCATGAGATCCAAAAGATTAGAATTCCTATGCCCCTCACTGAGCTGATTAAACATGATGAATTCAAAAAGAACTTCTCTGAGCTTTTACAGTCTGAAGCCTCATGCCTTCCCATAGACTCCATAAACCTCCAAGATGAAAAGTCAGTAGTTGTCCTAGGTCCCATGGTAGAAGATAGAGATGATTCATCCCCTCCCTTCTACACATCCCTGAACATACATGATAAAGTGTTGCACAATTGCTTGATGGATTCAGGGGCCTCTCACAACCTCATGCCCAAAACTGTCATGGAAGAACTAGGACTAGAAGTCACCTGAGCCTATCATGACCTCTACTCCTTTGACTCCAGGAGAGTTCAGTGTCTTGGAGTTATCAAAGACCTGGTTGTGACCTTGTTTCAACTACCCATGAAGAGTGTGGTCATGGATATCGTAGTAGCTGATGTCCCCCCCAAGTTCAGTATGCTATTATCAAGATCTTGGATAAAAAGACTGGGGGGAACCTTGCAGATGGACCTCATGTATGCTACTATCCTAGTGTTTGGAGGAGAGCATAGAAGACTATATAGGGAAGCCCAACTGGCCTACATAATCAGTGATGAAGCCAACCCTACCAATAATCTCATTTTCGCCTTAGACACTGATTTAGGCTCCAGTTTACTACAGCTCACCCATGCCCCTGAGCCTCCTCTCAAACTCAGAAAACAACCCACCATTTCCCCTAAACTTCCTCCCTCCATCACCCCCGTCTGGAAATTGTTCTTTGATGGAGCCTCTTCCAGGGAAGGCGTTGGAGCTGGGGTGGTTTTTGTATCACCTGCTCAGGAAACCATATCTCTGTCCTACAAATTAGAATTTGAAGCTACCAACAATGTGGCAGAGTATGAGGATCTTGTTCTGGGATTAAGAGTTGCGAGGGAAATGGGAATTCAGGAAGTAGCAGTGTTCAGTGATGCAGAGTTGGTGGTCCAACAGATCAGAAACGCTTATCAGGCTAAGCATCCTTGACTCAGAAGCTACAAAAATGAGGTATGGGACCTAGTTGACAGTTTCTTCTCAGCATTTAACATTTCATTCATCCCAAGAGAAAAGAACACAGTGGCAGATTCCTTGGCTGCATCAGCAAGTAATTTCAAATTACCCTTGCCCCCTAAAATTAGATACAATGTGGAAGTAAAATACAGGCCCTCCATACCCAACAACGTCAAACATTGGAAGGTGTTTGAGGATGACCTTGAGATCAAGAAGTTCTTGGAGACTGTCGAAGAATTTTCAAAGATACATATCGACCAAGGCTCCGTCTCTGAATAAAATCTTGATCAGGATAATTTTCTGAATAAGATTGCAGAGCGTGACATTGTACAGCTGCCCAACAATCATATCCCAAGGGGACTGGTTCCTTTGGAAAGGCTATTTGATAGAAATGATGTATCATTAAAGGGAGAAGTCTCAGAGGATGACACTGGTACTATTCAGTGCAACATTGGGACCAAGGATGAGCCCAAGCTTATCAAATTGTCAAGAAGTCTGACAGAGGAGTAGAGGTCCGAATACATTGGACTTTTGAGGGAATTTTCTGATGTGTTTTCCTGGACCTATGAAGACATCAAAACCTATGACACCTCTGCCATCGAGCATAAAATTCCATTAAAGGAGGAGGCAAAGCCATTCAGGCAGAAGATGAGACAGATCAATCCTATGTTGTTGCCTATCATGGAAAGGGAAGTGAAGATGTTGCTTCAAGCTCAGATCATTGTACCACTGAGATATTCAAAGTGGGTGGCCAACTTGGTCCCAGTAAGGAAAAAGAATGGAGAAATCTGACTCTGTGTAGACTTCAGAAATCTGAACAGGAGCTCATGGAAGGATAACTACCCCTTGCCGAAGATGGAACATATAATGCAGAGGGTGACAGGAGCTTCCAGGATGTCCATGATTGATGGTTTCTCTGGATACAATTAGGTCTCTGTTCTACCTAAAGACAGGGAAAAGACAACATTCACCACTCCATGGGGAACATTCATGTATGCCAAGATGCCATTTGGACTAATGAATGCAAGGGCGACATTCCAGCATGCCATGGACATAGCTTTTGTTGGGGAAAAGGATAAATTCGTGGTCATTTATCTGGATGACATCACAGTATTTTCAAAATCTTATAAAGAGCATTGTTGTCATCTCAGGAAAGTTTTCTCGAAATGTAGAAAGTTTGGCATTTCATTAAACCCCAAGAAATCTCTATTCGCCATGAAGGAGGGAAAGTTACTAGGCCACATAGTATCAGCAGAAGGAGTCAGGATTGACCCCAGTAGACTTGAGGCGATACAAGCCTTACCAATCCCGAGGTCCAACAAGGAGGTCCAATCTTTCCTCGGTAAAATTAATTTTTTGAGGAGGTTTGTGCCTAACTTTGCTGAGGAGGTAAATCTTATAACAGCCATGCTAAAGAAAGAGAATGAAGTAAGGTGGACCCCTCAATCGCGACATTCCTTTGAACAAATCAAGAAGGCCCTGACTGAAGCTCTTGTGCTTATAAGTCCCGAATACTCAAAGGATTTTCTTATTTTCTCCTTTGCCTCACCTGACATAGTGGTTGTTGTTCTATTACAGGCAAACGACAGTGGGCTAGAGCAGCCTATTGCTTATTTCAGCCGAGCATTGAGGGATGCCAAAGTCAAGTATGAAACTATGGAGAAGTAGGCTTATGCTCTAGTAAAATATCTCAAAGCTTTTAGAACCTACATCCTGCAGTCAAAGATCATCACCTATGTGCCCTCAACTGTCGTTAAAGACATTCTCATTTAGCCTGATATAGATGGGAGAAGGAGTAAATGGATAGCCAAAATCCTGGAATTCGACCTAGAAATAAGGCCCACCAAATTGATCAAAGGCCAAGGTTTAGCCAAGCTGTTGGCTGAAGCAAAGTGTCAAGCTTTGGGGACAAGTTTCATCAATGAATGCTCAGGTATTCAGCAGGATCAACTATCTGACATCGATCCTCAGAGGGGGCCCCCATTGGCTCGATGTCCTTGGTATAAGGATGTCATATACTTTCTGCAGGAGCTGCAGCCTCCAGACGACCTGCAAAGAAGAAAAGAAAGAGATCTGAAGTTCAAGGCAGTCAGATACTGCCTGATTGATAAAATATTATATTGGAAGACCCCCTGGGGGTGATTTTTAAATGCATGGATCCACAAGAGGCTGACAGGATCATGGACGAGTTTCATAGTGGCCTATGTGGAGGGCACCATTCCTAGAAGACTACAGCCTACAAAATTCTCAAAGCCGGATACTACTGGCCCACCTTGTTCGTTGATGTCCATATAGGAGTTAGAGCTTGCCTCACATGCCAAAGATTTTCAGGAAAGCAGCAACTTAAGTCTCTGCATTTGCAGCCTGTAGTTGTTTCGGGACCTTTCTAGCAATGGGGCCTATATTTTATTGGAGAAATCCACCCTGCTTCCAGTGGGAAGCACAGATGGATCTTGACAGCCACGGATTTCTTTACTAAGTGGATAGAAGCCATCCCTACCAGGAGCGCTTCCCAAGAGGTAATCATTGGGTTTCTGGAGGACCTCATCACAAGGTTTGGCTACCCAAATAAGATTGTCACTAATAACGCAACCGCTTTCGGGTATGAGCCATTAGCCAAGTTTTGTGAGCAGTTCGAGATCAAACTCATTCACTCCACCCCATATTATCCACAGGGCAATGGTTTAGCAGAGTCCTCCAACAAAATTCTAATAAGGGTCATCAAAAGACTGTTGGAAGAAAACAAAAGGGCTTGGAACTCGAAGCTTAAATTCGCTCTATGGGCTGATTGGGTGACCACAAAGAGATCTATAGGCACCTCTCCTTTCCAGTTGGTGTATGGAGCGGAAGTTGTTTTCCCTTCTCAGTTGGCCATTCCCGTAGCGAAATTCTTCCAGGACTATCAAGAAGAGCCCAATGACATGATCAGAAGAATTCATCAACTAGTGGAAGTCTAGCAGGTCAGAGAATAGGTAATGGAAATAATTCAGGATCATCAGCAGAGGATCAAGCAAGTTTTCGATAAGAAAGCCAAGAAGGAGGAGTTCCAGATAGGAGACCTGGTACTGAAGTGGGATGCTCCTAAGAAAGACAAGGGCAAGCACGGTAAATTCGAATCCCTATGGATTGGGCCTTTTAGAATCTCTGAAGTATTCTCAAATAACACATATCGGCTACAAGATTTGGAAGGCGAAGGATTTTTCAACAGCCTAGTAAATGGGCATTTTCTTAAAAAATGTTTTGTTTGAGCCTTCGATGGCTCCTGTATTCTGTAAATATTGTCTTTCCTGTTCATCCTTTTTTACTTTTATCGTTTCGGCTTAGTAAATGACTCCATAGCCCAACAACAAGGCACTGGAACTGCAAAATGAGTCCTTAGAGCATCACAGGGACGACCCTATCCCCCATGGAGCCTAATGTTAGCAACATTTCTTGTCTTTGGTATCAGGATACACAGGGCTGCAGGTTGCCCGAGGAACGCCCAAGCACAGCGCATAAAGGAAGTCCTTTTCGGACTTAAAATCAAGCGAGTGGGTAATTCATTCTTCAGCGGAAAGGTTTCAGCGACAAAGCAGAACAATGATTGATGGATAATCGCAGATTAACCGAGTCGTGTCAAGTATAGCACTTAAAGTTTTAAGGAAGTCAGCGGTCGAAATCCTTCAGGAAGCACTCGCGAAGTTACGAGGGCCGTTGATCGCAAGCAGTTCAAGAGTAGTGTTATTTCACGAGCTCGGGGTTCGTGAGTTCAAAGGGTGGACCATATCCTTCTGATTGCGTGAGATTTCGAGTTACGAAAGTGTCTGAAAGAGGTCAACCGTCGCTGACCATCGCGTCTCAGGACTTCGCGAAGGGAGAATGCCAAAGTCTGATACTCCAACTCACGAGGTCCCGAGTAGCGAAAGGCGCAAGTACTTGGGCCCTAGCCAACGGTTACATGTGGAGAGTGCTGACCAAAGAGGGAGCCCTGCCCGTATCGCCATGTTGGGAAGCGGGAGTTGAAGAAGAGGAACCAAGGGTCTCTAACTCACGAGTCGCAAAATGAAAAGCGCCCAAAGGTGGGCCCACATTATCGAGGAGCAGTCTCAGCCGTCCATCTAAAGAGGACACCTGGTGTGTGAATAGGCTCCCTGCCTTCTCGCCCATCATGATTTTGAAGCTCAATAAATAGCTCTCTCATATCCCCGATGCACGAAGTGACGAGAGCGTCCAGGACCTGGGGCCCACAACAGCGCCGGGCGAATTTAGGACCGTCAGATCTAGAGGGATACGTGGCTCCAGATTAAGCCACCTCGGCGTTTCTCTCATCACAATTTCAAGAAGCGGGGATCAGCCCTTTCCTATTCGCGAACGCCGAAAGTTCATTTGAAAGTCAGCACCGGGTCACAGCCCATGGTCACTAAGGAAAGAAAATAGCTGTGCAAAAGGGGCCAAAGGTGTCAGTTTTCAGCCACAGAGAGGCCCGTCACGACCTCCAGTTTCCATCGGACCCGACCTCGATCCTGGTCTTCGCTTGGAGTAAATGAAGGCAAGAAGGGGTGGTTGAGACCTCTCTTCATTCATTAAGTG
>JZKD02S1550071.1:0-10415 GCA_000966675.3 Picea glauca
GACATGTCAGCCATACCTGGTTACCCTAGGCAAATGCCACCTAAGTATGAAAAGTGGTTGCCTAAGTTTACCGGCATTGATGCTATTAGTGCCGAAGAACACATGAGTAGCTTCTAGGCATTTTTTCAGCTTCACCCCATTGCTGATGACGCTGAAGGCTTGGTCATGAAGCTTTTCTCTGCTACCCTTTATGATGTTGCAAGACGTTGGTATCTTGGCCTACCTGATGGAAGTATTAAGACCATGGATAGACTTGAAGAACTCTTCCTCAGAAGGTGGAGCGTCAAGGAAGACCCAAACATGTTGCTTACCCGGCTATATGGGATTGCCAAACGTGAAAATGAATCCATAAGGGAATTTCATACCAGATTTGAAGGCTTGCTCCAGCAAATTCCCCCAAGCCATCAACCGAAAGATGATTATCTCATACACCTTTATACTAGATCTTTCAATGGCCAGTTAGGGTATCTTCTTAGAGACAAAAATCCTCAATCCATTCAAGAAGCTCAAGAACTTGCAACAAAGATTGAAGGGAATCTCCTGTCATCCAAGATTGACCCTTTTGCCAACCCTAGGGGGAAGATAGATGTTAAGTAGAAAACGGTACACAATGTTGAGCCTGCTTCAGACCTATGCACCAGTATTAATAAGCTACAAGTTTCAATAGATAGCATCATGAAGAATCAAGAAGAGATGATGAACCGAATTGTGAGACTTGAAAAGTCCCAGACCCAGGCGCCTAGACCTCCATTCAAAGGACCATTCCAAAAGGGGAATCAAAATTACAAACCAAAGAATGAGAATGAAGTCCCAAATACTTTGGCCTCTGCTAATGCTGCTGATGAAAATCCTTGGTGTCTGGAATGCACTGAAGCACATTGGGAAAACGAGTGTCCTTACAATGACAGCCAGCAACAAGTCAATAACTTTGACTGCTTCTCAGATGTCCCTCAGATAAACATCACTGATGAAGAACATAAACAAGCCCTGAAGGAGGCCGAGCAACAAGGTTAGCCATAATCAACAACTTGGATCCAGAATCAAGAGAAAAGCTAAAGGAGCAGGAAGTCCAAGTGTATCGGAGAAGGAACCCAAGCCAATCTACAAGTGATCAATCAAAACCTTCTGAAGTTCCTCCTCCTAAGAAGCCCAAAGCTGATAAGATTACTCTCGATTTTGACCTGGAAGGAGCTTTGGCGAAAATGCATGTAAACGTTCCTCTGAAAGAAGCCATTAAGATCCCGTCCATTAAAGAGCGCTTCAACAACTTCTTTTCAGGAACGGCCGAGCCTGAGGACCCCCCAATCATGCTACAAGCAAATCATTNTGTTTGCCTACACTATCAACTTATCAATGAGATTACTTCAAGCATGTGGCAAATGGCCTTAAAGATCATAGCATGAAAGAAAAACACCATTCATTTATTGAAGCATTTAAACATTTAGGGTTATTGATCTAAACATGTAAAATAAAGAATTAAACCTTAAAACTCTTAAGCATGCAAATAGATCTAGCTAAGTTGATTATGCCCAATAGGCTTAAGCTAAGGATTAATCACGTATGAGATCTAGATCTAAAATATTTTAGAACATTAAGCACTTAGATCACAATCACATATTAAAACCCTAGCCTTACCACTTGGGCTATTTCTCTCCCAATAGGTAGGCAAATAATTAGCTTGCTTGATCTTTAGGAAATATTGAGAAAAAGAGAGAGGCAAGCAAGCAAGAAGAAAGAAAGCTAGGAAAAGAAACAAGCAAACCAAGCAAAGCAAAACCCTACCCCTCGTCTAAGGGTTTGGGAGATGCCTTTCATCTACCAAACCCCACGTCCTAGCTCAAAAAGGGGAAAAATGCAAAAAGGGCAAGATTTAAACTAGACCCTAGCTACCCCAAGGTTCACACGTGGGAGGAGGTCGTACCACTCCTTCTCCTACAACTATGAGCCACTAAAAGCAAGAAAGAAGGAGAAGAAATGAACAAGAATGCTTAAAAATTGAAGGAGGAGGTTGAGAAATAGCTACCTATCCCTTTGGGGGGGGTCTTTGAGTGTTGTGTGGATGCCGTTGGGTAGCCAAAACCCCTTTCAACCAGATCTGAACCTGCAAAAACCAACAAAGTATTCTTACAGGAAATGCTACACACAACCAAGAGTGAAGAAAAACTTTTGCCTTTTTAGGGCAAAAATTTTTCTTAAGATTTTTTTTTGATATTTGATAAAAATGACCTATCTTGCTAAGTTAAACTAGCTGAAATATATATGGAAATGAACAACAATATAGAAGAAGAGCAAAAGTGAGAAAGGAATGGAGTTTGTATGTGTCTCAAGGGAGCCTTCTTGCTTGAGGTGTTCCCAATGAAACCCTTGAAGCTAAACCTGCAAAACTCAAGAGGTGATGTGCATACAAGAGATAATATGTTGCATATACTAACAAGATGACATTTCAATCCTATTTAGCATAACAAGACATATAGATCTACAAGCATGTGCATTACTAGATCTACCCAAATAACATTTTACCTTAGGATCCAATGGATGCAATCACCAAAAACGTTTGAACAACTTTACCTCATGTGTATGGCAAAAAAAAGCATTTGCATAACTCTTCCAATTGTCCTCCAAAGTTTTCTCTTTATTACTCAAGAAGAGGATCTTGGAGAAAACTATCTCCAAAACCCTAAGAGCCAAAGAATGGAAATGATGGAAAGAAGGAGAGAGGGAGAGTGAGAAATCAAGTAGCACAACATTAGCTCAAGATATGGTGAGTTGGGAGTGAGGGAAGGGATCTATTTATACTTGGAGAGGCAAACCTACCTCTCTTGGATCAATGCCAAGTGTCTCCCACCAAGCACAAGATGAGATCCCAAGGCTTGGGCGCACCTCTTAGGGTTTAGATCTTAGATCTAGGGTGTAGAAAAGGTGGAAAAAGTTGGGATCAAGCAAAAGGGGTGTGGGAGGCCTTGGGATAAATGCTAAGGAAGATGAAAGGGTTTAAATAATTTAAAACAAATTATTTTGGAATTTTCTAGATGGAGGGGGGCGTAACTCCTCTTGGAGGGCGCACCACTTGGGGAGGAGGGAAAGGATGGAGGGTGAGAGATGAGGGGAAGGATGTGGGGATGAGGAAAGGAGGGACGTGGGGGCGAGAGGGAGCATACCAACCAATGGAAAGGGCCTCCCACCACTTAAAACGAAGATGCCACGTCTCTCTTCTAAAGGAGGGCGTAAATTCCCCCTAGGGCGACACTTTTGAAGAGGGTGAGGGGGGAAACGGTAGAAAGGGGTTAGATCAAGGTTGGGTGGTTAGGTTGGGCTTAGGAAGTCTCTCTATCCATCATTAAACATCCTTTTAACTCATTATTACAATTTTACAATTTTACCATGTTTAGACTTTAGCAATTAAAATTGTTGTTTTTAACTGACTGACACTTCAGGTGGACAAACCTATGGCAAAAGTTGTCCCACTGAGCTGAAACTTGGTACATCGATGTAGTGGATGCTATTCCATTTCTTTTGAGCACACATACTCCTATCGAAAGTCGAAGGACCTAATTTTTACAATTTTTGCTCAAAAATAATCAATTAATTAAGTAATTAAACCTCCAAACTTAGGGAAATTTAATTAAAAATTAATTAATTAAAAAAACTAACTTAGACTTGACGGAATTCCGCGAAACTTTCTAAGATGTCTTGCATGGTCATTTACAATGATTCCCTATAATAGTTACTAAAAGATAAGCCCAATAGAACGCTGTTCACCACTTTGGAGGAATTATTGCAAGTGTGAGGGAAAAACTCAAGGGAAATCAATAAGGCTGAAAAGCCCAATTGATAACTTGAGGATAAAAAACCCTCGGTGAAAGGAACTCTCCCAGTGAATCGATCCCAAGGTAACTGACCTAGACATGACTCATGCAGACCTATTACATTATTGACCCACGCAGGGGTGCGGAAATTCTAGTTACAAAAGAAGTGCTGGGGCCAAACAYTGCCCTGTAGAACCAAAATCTTCAAYAAATTTGCATYTGATGATGCATCTCTTCATGGCACATAGAGTTGACCACCTATGTTGGAGAGGCGGTCAACATCTGGCTCCACATGGGGAYGTGTGTTCGATCCTCTCACTCGAGACAGAGAKCATACGAGAATCCAACACCTACAACAGAGTGCTCACCAATAACCAACATAAAAATACATATATACATGATTAAATACATGAATGCTATATACAACATTTACAAAATGAAATAACTAACATACAACATCAATATTTTACAATAAAATCTATAGTACAATTTTTTTTTCTAAGTATACATTTACATAATGAATGAAATAATACAAAATTGAAATACAGGGAAAAGGGTTAGAGATACGTTACAGAGGGTGTCCCTTTGGACACCAAGTTGCTCCTCATTTGTAGAAGAGCTTGAGCTGTTGCCCATTCCGTGGAATATTAATGGGCTCACCATCCAAATGGCTGAGATGAAAAGAATTTGGCCCTGCTATTTCTCTGATCAAATATGGCCCTAACCCTAAACTGTCAAATTTGCCGTGTTTTCGAGGTTTCTCTCTGCCTTTATCCCATAACAAAACTGTATCACCAACCATGAAGTCCCTCTGTCTGGCTGATCTGTCAAAAGCTTTCTTAACCCTGCTCTGATTTCTGCAATTCTGATCATAAGCCTTTCGTCTGATTTCATCTAACTCAATGATCTGATTTACCCTGTTCTGAACTGCATCCTGCTCTGTGGAAACATCCTCAACTAACCCATAAGTAGGAAGTCTAAGGTGCACTGGCAACCTAGCCTCCAATCCATACACTANGCTGCCCATTCCGTGGAATGTTAATAGGCTCACCATCCAAATGGTTGAGATGAAAAGAATTCGGCCCTACTACTTCTCTAATCAAATATGGCCCTAATCATAAGCTGTCAAATTTTCCGTGTTTTCCAGGTTTCTCTCTGCCTTTATCCCATAACAAAACTGTATCACCAACCATGAAGTCCCTCTGTCTGGATGACCTGTCGATAGCTTTCTTAACCTTGCTTTGATTTCTGCAATTTTGATCATAATCCTTTTATCTGATTTCATCTAACTCAATGATCTGATTAACCCTGTTCTGAACTGCATCCCGCTCTGTGGAAACATCCTCAACTGACCCATAAGTAGGAAGTCTAAGGTGCACTGGAAACCTAGCCTCCAATCCATACACTAGCTCAAACAGACTCTTTCCAATAGCTGCTTTCTTTGTTATTTTGTCAGCCCATAATGCATGTTTGATTTTACTGTCCCAAGATTTCTTGTTTTCACTGACTATTTTCTTAACAATGGTCATTAAGTTTTTATTACTTGACTCTGCCTGACCATTTCCTTGGGGATAGTAATTTGATGCATGTGACAAGATAATACCATACTTGAAACAAAAGGATGACATCTCTGCTGAACAAAAGGCCTTGGCATTATCTGTCACTGTCTTTGATGGAACCCCAAACCTGGTTATGATTCTATCTTCAAGGAAATCCATCACTACCTTTTCAGTCGCTGACTTTGTAGGAATGGCTTCAACCCATTTTGTAAAGTAATTTGTAGCTGTGAGAACCCATGAATAACCATTACTTGAATTATCACTAAACTTCCCGATGAAGTCCAAACCCCACTGCTGAAAAGGTGCTTCAACCACAACTGGTTGCAAAGGGAGTGCTGCTAATTTCCGCTTTCCTGTGAAAAGCTGACACTGCTCACATTTTCGAACAAACTGATGTACATCTGAAAATATAGTGGGCCAATAATATCCTGCTCTAAGGATTTTGTGGGTAGTAGTTTTAGCAGCAAAGTGTCCACCACAAAACCCTCCATGGAATTCATCCATTAGTTCTTTTGACTCAATGTCATCCACACATCTAAGGATAACCCCATCAGGATTTTTCCATCCTAATCCATCTCTAGTAAGGACATACTTAAAAGATTTTAACCTCAACCCTTTTCTCGTGTCCTACTAGATGGCTTGGACAAGTTAGATTCTTAAGATAGAAGATGATGTCTGTATACCAATCTACTTGTTCAAGTTTCAACAAGTTAGGATGCCATTCTTCATTATTGATTTGGTTAACCATATCCAAGGCTCTCTCATTACTTTCTGTCAACATTTTAGCCAAGCCTTGCCCTTTGATCAATTTTGTTGGTTTAATTTCCAAATCATATTCTTGGATTTTAGCAATCCATATACCCTTTGAGCCCAATCCTTCTACTTGAGATAAAACATCTTTAACCGCAGAATTAGGAACATAACTAGTCACCTTGGAATATCCGATGAAGACTATGAAATGTTTGAGTGATTTGACTAAGGCATAAGCCTGTTTCTCAAACATGGGATACTTTAATTCTGAATTTTGCAAGGCCCTACTCATATATGCAATAGGCTGATCATGGCCTTNTGATGCATGTGACAAGATAATACCATATTTGAAACAAAAGGATGACATCTTTGTTGAACAAAAGGCCTTGGCATTATCTGTCACTATCTTTGATGGAACCCCAAACTTGGTTATGATTCAGTCTTCAAGGAAATCCATCACAACCTTTTCAGTTGCGGACTTTGTAGGAATGGCTTCAACCCATTTTGTAAAGTAATCTGTAGCTGTGAGAACCCATGAATAACCATTACTTGAATTGTCACTAAACTTCCCGATGAAGTCCAAACCCCACTGGTTAAAAGGTGCTTCAACCACCACTGGTTGCAAAGGGAGTGCTGCTAATTTTTGCTTTCCTGTGAAAAACTGACATGGCTCACATTTCTGAACAAGCTGATGTACGTCTGAAAATATGGTGGGCCAATAATATCCTGCTCTGAGGATTTTGTGGGTAGTAGTTTTAGCAGTAAAGTGTCCACCACAAAACCCTCCATGGAATTCATCCATTAGTTTCTTTGACTCAATGTCATCCACACATCTAAGGATAACCCCATCTGGATTTTTCCATCCTAATCCATTTCTAGTAAGGACATACTTAGAAGATTTTAACCTCAAAGCCCTTTTCTTGTGTCCTACTAGATGCCTTGGACAAGTTAGATTCTTAAGATAGAAGATGATGTCTGTATACCAATCTACTTGTTCAAGTTTCAACAAGTTAGGATGCCATTCTTCATTATTGATTTGGTTAACCATTCCCAAGGCTTTCTCGTTACTCTCTGTCAACATTTTAGCCAAGCCTTGACCTTTAATCAATTTTGTTGGTTTTATTTCCAAATCATAATCTTGGATTTTAGCAATCCACCTACCCCTTGAGCCCAATCCTTCTACTTGAGATAAAACATCTTTAACCGCAGAATTAGGAACATAACCAATCACCTTGGAATATCTAATGAAGACTTTGAAATGTTTGAGTGATTTGACTAAGGCATAAGCCTGCTTCTCAAACATGGGATACTTTAGTTCTGAGTTTTGCAAGGCCCTACTCATATGTGCAATAGGCTGATCATGGCCTTGATCATTTTTCTGAAGCAACACCTCAACAATAGTGTCTTCAGAAGCAAAAGAGAAAATCTGAAAGTCTTTCTCATAGTCTGGGCTAATAAGGACTGGAGCTTCACATATGGTAGTCTTTATACTTTCAAAAGCTTGTTTACTTTTATCATTCCATTCAAATTTTGCATCCTTCTTAAGTAGCTTATATATAGGTTTCATGATTTCAACATAGTTAGGGATAAACCTATGGACAAAGTTGGTTTGTCCTAAGAAGGATTGAAGAAGTTTCTTTGTTGTGGGCAAAGGCACTTTACCAATGGCTTCAACTCTTTCCGGGTCTAACTTAACCCCATCTTTAGTGATGATGTGGCCCAATAACTTACCTTCAGTCACCCCAAAGACTGACTTAGCAGGGTTTAGAGAGATTCCAAATTCTTTACATCTGTCCAAAACTTGCCTAAGGTGGTCCATGTGAGTTTTACCATCCTTAGAAAAAACTGTTAAATCATCCTGATAAATTTCAATCAATTTACCAATCAACCCCCTGAAGGCATAATCCATAGCTCTCTGAAAAGTAGCTCCAGCATTTGATAAATCAAATGGCATTTTGAGATATTCAAAAGTTCCCCATGGAGTAGTAAAAGTTGTCTTATGCCTATCCTTTGCTTTAAGTCTTATCTGATTATAACTTGAGAAACCATCAAGCATGGAAATCATTCTTGAACCTGTAACTCTTTGAAGTAAAGTTTCCATCTTGGGGAGGGGATAGTGGTCTTTTGTGCAAGCAATGTTTAAGTTCCCAAAGTCAATGCATATCCGAATATTCCCTGTCTTCTTCCTGGCAACAACCATATTCGAACACCAAGAAGCATGTCTGGTCTGTGCAATGATGCTTGCTTCTAACATTTTTTGTAACTCCTTTTGGACCAAAGGAGCTAACTTGGGGTTTAACTTCCTCAACTTTTGTCTAAAGGGTTTGGTACCTTCCTTAAGAGGAATCACATGCTGAATCACATCTTCCCTGTAGACTTTGAGCTCATCATAATTGAAGGCCAAGACATCCCTATATTCCTTTAATAACTTAACAATTTCATTTCTTTCGTCTATAGGGGTAGTCTTGCCTACTTTTATGAATCTAGGCTCTTCATTAGTTCCAATATTGACTTCCAAGTAGTCACATAGTTTTTTCTTTGTTTCATCTTTTTGCTTATGACCATCCTGTCTATCAAAATTCCTTTCTGAAGAGACCACTTGCTTAGGTAATGTCTTTGCCTCATCATCATTCTCGGTGTAATTGCAACCTTCTTCTTTCAAACTTATGCCTAAGTCTGAAAATTCATGGATGTGAAGTAAAAACTTGACCATTTGTTTGTCATCATCAAAGACTTGCCAATGGTCCATGTTATTCGGGACCAAGGGTCTAAAAATGACTTATACTGAAATATTTTCATCAATCAAACTGTCTGGAAGCTGCTACTGCAAGTTCATCGGCTTTCGAATTTTGTTCTCTAGGAATAGCAATCAAGTCTATAGCATCTAAGTCACTTATTAAGTTCCAAATTGCATTCTTATACCCTTTCAATCTTTCTGAACTGCAAGCAAACCTGTTCGTTAACTGTTGTATGACCAAGTCTGAATCCCCTTTGACATTTAAACACTTTATTTCCCTATCTCTGCAAAGTTCTAAACCAAGGAGTAAAGCCTCATACTCAGCCACATTATTGGTTGCATCAAACTCCAATCTATAAGCAAATTTCAACACTTCACCATTTGGAGCTTGAAGCACAATGCCAACACCTTTTACCGCTCTAGAAAAAGCACCATCAAAGTTCATGTACCACACCTTATCTAATTCATTATCTTGAACTGTTTCTTCAAAATGCACAATGGAATTAGATAAGATGGCATAGTTACCAAGACCTTCATCAATGCACTTTAACTCATTTTTGGGATCTTCAACATGATACTTTCTATACACTTCCCTATTTAACTTAAAAGTATTTCCATTTGGCGTAGGGAGAGTAGCATAAAATAGATCCATTTGTAAACTACCACCCAAATCTGCAGTTGCTTTTCTATTCAATAACATTCCCCAAACATCTGGAACATCAATTACCACAATATCCATTTCAAACATGATATCCGGAAATACTGCTAAGTGTACTTGCAAACCTTTAATCAACCCATGCACTTCAATCGTTTGACTATCCAAGGCACAAATGTTGTGGTAAGGTCTTGACATTCTTAAGTTTAACTGTTCCATTACCTTCTTAGTAATAACATTTGAGCTTGCTCTTGAATCTAGCATGCAATTGTGTAACACTTTGTCATTTACAAGTAAAGAAAGGTAGAAAGACAAATTTTTCTCATTCTTCCTATCCCAATTTTGTAAGATCACTGGTGCATCCTGGTAAGCCACGACTGGTTGTTTCTCTACAACACTTTTAGGAGGTTGTTCAATGGCTTTAAGTAGCTTTTCCTTCTGTGAAGGAATTTTCATGATTTCTGACACTGGCACTAACACCTTCGCATTACTCAACCAACCACCTAAGTCAAAGTTTAAGTCTGCATTAATAGGCACATTAGACTTTGGAGGAGTTGATGATACCTTGGGAGCACTAGTTTGACTTTTATCTTGACTTTTGTTTCCACCCCTTTGGTATGTAATGCCTCTAAACTTAGCCATTTCTGCAACCTGTTGGGGAGTGGGCTTGGGCCCATACTTTTCTATAGCTTTATCAATATTACCATTCATAAAGTTTCCACTACTTCCATAATCATTGAAATCCATCCAATCACACATGCCACCATAGAATCTTTCATCACACATATTTACTTGTTCATTTGCTTGGTCTCCATAATCATTATTACACTCTTCAAGGAAAACTAGACAAGTTGATTCCTCATGAAACTCACCACAAGGCCTACAATAAGGTATGGAGCGATGATCTA
>JZKD02S1550082.1:0-10415 GCA_000966675.3 Picea glauca
CAGTTGCTTCAATAGAAAAACATAAGTATTATGTTATTTTTGTTGATGAATTTTCTCGTAAATGTTGGATCTTCTTCATGCAGAAGAAGGATCAAACATTCTCAAAGTTCTGTGAATTTAAATAATTGGTGGAGAAAGAGTCAGGGAAGAAACTAAAGGCTCTGAGGAGAAATAATGGTGGAGAATACATCTCTAACGAATTCAAAGACTTCTCAGCAAAGAAGGAATTCGAAGAGAACCACAACAAAATGGGGTCGTGGAGAGGAATAATAGAATGATCACGGGTGAAACATGAGCAATGTTGCATGATCAGGGCCTACCAATGCATTTGTGGGTGGAATCATGCAATACTGTGGTTTATATGCAAAATCATTGTCCTCATAAAGTACTTGGCATGAGTACACCTGGAGAAGCTTTCACTTGTAAGAAACTTGATGTTTCTCATTTTAAGATTTTTGGCTCATTAGTTTATGTGCATGTGACCAAGAATGATAGAAAGAAGCTGGAGCTGAATACTAAAGTTGGGATATTTGTGGGGTACACAGAAACACCCCATAATTATCGTGTGTATTTTCCTAACAGTAAGATGATTGTTATGCGACAGGATATAAAATTCGATGAGGGGAAAGTCATGCAGTTGTTGCTTGAGAGGGATATAGAGTTGCATGCAGAGGAGGAACTATTCATTCCCAAAGATGAGTCTCAAGATATGGATCAACTACATGAGGAGGTTCATGGAGTGAAGGAATCCACTCATGTAGAGACATCCATCATAAATGGCAGAAAGCGCACCACGAAAGCTGATAGATTGAGACTAGATGTTGCATAGAATGTAGGAGCCCCTACTTCACATCTCATACATAAACAATCTCCTGATTGATTTACTGGATGCATGGCTCTCATGAGAAAATGTATTGTGACTGAACCATATTCCTTTTAGGAAGCAGTGCAAGATCCCACATGGGTTGATGCAATAGTGGAGAAGTATGACTCCATTTTCAAAACCAGTGCATGGGAAATTGTCCCAAGAACCGTCTACAAATCAATGGTAGGTTCGAGATGGATCTACAAGGTAAATCAAGCTGATGATGGGAGTGTTGATAAATAAAAGGCCATATTTATGGCCCGGGGCTTCTCACAGATCAAGGGGATAGATTATGATGAGACCTTTTCACTTTTCACAAGGTACTCTTCCATAAGATCCATCTTTGTACTCTCAACACAGATGGGTTGGCGCATTCATTAGATGGATGTAAAAACTTTGTTTCTCAATGGGATCATTGAGGAAGAGGTGTACATAGAGAATCCTGAAGGATTTGAGATCTTCAGCAGCGAGTCACATGTATGCTTACTCAAAATAGCATTGTATGGGCTGAAGCAAGCACCCCATGTTTGGTACACTCAGATAGACAGCTATTTCACCAGACTAGGCTTCACCAAAATTGAAGTGGATGAAAACCTATACCAAATTGTGGTGGAGGGTAAGATTTTAATCATTGTTCTTTATGTTGATGATTTAATACTGACCGGTGATGAGCAGTTGATACACTCATGCAAGGAGGACCTTGCAAAGGAGTTCAAGATGAAGGATATGGGCCTTCTTCATTATTTCCTTGGATTGGAAATATGACAGTGAGATGGTGAAATTTTTGTGTCTCAAGGCAAGTAAGCAAGGGAGATACTGGGTAAGTTTCACATGGAGGGATGAAAACCCATGGATACTCCTCTTCCAGGAAACTGGAGGAAATAGGATGCTACTTCTGGAGAGGTAGTGGATGTTATTGTTTATCGACAGTTAGTGGGTTCACTAATGTATCGAGTGAGCACGACACCAAACATTTTCTATGTGGTTAACTAGCTGAGTCAAGCGATGGTTAAGCCTACCAATATATTTTGGAAGGTAGGTAAGCATGTCCTGAGATACCCGAGGGGAACATCTGAGTATGGATTATGGTACAAACAGATGGATGAGTTGAAGTTGCATGGCTTCACGGATTCATATTGGGCAGGAATCCCAACGGACAGAAAGATCACATCATGGGGGATCTTTAGTATCATATCTACAACTATTTCTTGGTACAACAGGAAATAGAGATCTGTGGCACCTAGTTCAGCGGAAGAAGAATACATGGCAACAAGTCAAGCTGCATGTGAGGCTATCTGGATGAGAAACATCTTGGTTGGTTTGTTTGGTTCTCATTTAGATCCAACAATGATTCATTGTGATAATTAGAGTTTCATTAAAATCTCAATTAATCATGTGTTTCATGATATATCTAAGCAATAAATATTTGGTATCATCATATCATAGATTGTGTGCAGCGGAAGATCATGTTGCTTCAGTACATTCCTACGGAATATCAATATGTAGACATTCTAATGAAGGCGCTCACCAGGAGAAAATTTGAATACCAAAGAGACAGGATAAGGGTGAAGGATAATCCCTTTCTTGTTGAGAGGGAGTGTTGAGATTCAACAAGAAGATCCTAGTGAAAATTATGCACCTACACTAGGATGGAGCCTTAGGCTATTTTTAGGTGGAAGTTTATTTTTAGATGATGAGAAAAATATATTTATAGATGATGTCTATTTATAGATGGTGAGGGAATTCTATTTATAGATGTATGTCGACTATTATTATCCCTTAATAATAGTTGGACAATAAATATTACTCTATTATCAATGAGCACTTGGAAATAGTTAACTGAAGTGGAAAATCAATTAGCTATAGGAAATTCGAGTTCAAAGGTTGATTGGTGGGACATGCAAGTTTAATTAGTTGTAACTGAGTGATTCGANCATGCAATACTGTGGTTTATATGCAAAATCATTGTCCTCATAAAGTACTTGGCATGAGTACACCTGGAGAAGCTTTCACTTGTAAGAAACTTGATGTTTCTCATTTTAAGATTTTTGGCTCATTAGTTTATGTGCATGTGACCAAGAATGATAGAAAGAAGCTGGAGCTGAATACTAAAGTTGGGATATTTGTGGGGTACACAGAAACACCCCATAATTATCGTGTGTATTTTCCTAACAGTAAGATGATTGTTATGCGACAGGATATAAAATTCGATGAGGGGAAAGTCATGCAGTTGTTGCTTGAGAGGGATATAGAGTTGCATGCAGAGGAGGAACTATTCATTCCCAAAGATGAGTCTCAAGATATGGATCAACTACATGAGGAGGTTCATGGAGTGAAGGAATCCACTCATGTAGAGACATCCATCATAAATGGCAGAAAGCGCACCACGAAAGCTGATAGATTGAGACTAGATGTTGCATAGAATGTAGGAGCCCCTACTTCACATCTCATACATAAACAATCTCCTGATTGATTTACTGGATGCATGGCTCTCATGAGAAAATGTATTGTGACTGAACCATATTCCTTTTAGGAAGCAGTGCAAGATCCCACATGGGTTGATGCAATAGTGGAGAAGTATGACTCCATTTTCAAAACCAGTGCATGGGAAATTGTCCCAAGAACCGTCTACAAATCAATGGTAGGTTCGAGATGGATCTACAAGGTAAATCAAGCTGATGATGGGAGTGTTGATAAATAAAAGGCCATATTTATGGCCCGGGGCTTCTCACAGATCAAGGGGATAGATTATGATGAGACCTTTTCACTTTTCACAAGGTACTCTTCCATAAGATCCATCTTTGTACTCTCAACACAGATGGGTTGGCGCATTCATTAGATGGATGTAAAAACTTTGTTTCTCAATGGGATCATTGAGGAAGAGGTGTACATAGAGAATCCTGAAGGATTTGAGATCTTCAGCAGCGAGTCACATGTATGCTTACTCAAAATAGCATTGTATGGGCTGAAGCAAGCACCCCATGTTTGGTACACTCAGATAGACAGCTATTTCACCAGACTAGGCTTCACCAAAATTGAAGTGGATGAAAACCTATACCAAATTGTGGTGGAGGGTAAGATTTTAATCATTGTTCTTTATGTTGATGATTTAATACTGACCGGTGATGAGCAGTTGATACACTCATGCAAGGAGGACCTTGCAAAGGAGTTCAAGATGAAGGATATGGGCCTTCTTCATTATTTCCTTGGATTGGAAATATGACAGTGAGATGGTGAAATTTTTGTGTCTCAAGGCAAGTAAGCAAGGGAGATACTGGGTAAGTTTCACATGGAGGGATGAAAACCCATGGATACTCCTCTTCCAGGAAACTGGAGGAAATAGGATGCTACTTCTGGAGAGGTAGTGGATGTTATTGTTTATCGACAGTTAGTGGGTTCACTAATGTATCGAGTGAGCACGACACCAAACATTTTCTATGTGGTTAACTAGCTGAGTCAAGCGATGGTTAAGCCTACCAATATATTTTGGAAGGTAGGTAAGAATGTCCTAAGATACCCGAGGGGAACATCTGAGTATGGATTATGGTACAAACAGATGGATGAGTTGAAGTTGCATGGCTTCACGGATTCATATTGGGCGGTAATCCCAATGAACAGAAAGATCACATCATGGGGGATCTTTAGTATCAGATCTAAAACTATTTCTTGGTACAACAGGAAACAGAGATCTGTGGCACCTAGTTTAGCGGAAGAAGAATACATGGAAACAAGTCAAGCTGCATGTGAGGCTATCTAGATGAGAAACATCTTGGTTGGTTTGTTTGGTTCTCATTTAGATCCAACAATGATTCATTGTGATAATTAGAGTTTCATTAAAATCTCAATTAATCATGTGTTTCATGATATTTCTAAGCAATAAATATTTGGTATCATCATATCATAGATTGTGTGCAACGGAAGATCATGTTGCTTCAGTACATTCCTACGGAATATCAATATGTAGACATTCTAATGTAGGCGCTCACCAGGAGAAAATTTGAATACCAAAGAGACAATATAAGGGTGAAGGATAATCCCTTTCTTGTTGAGAGGGAGTGTTGAGATTCAACAAGAAGATCCTAGTGAAAATTATGCACCTACACTAGGATGGAGCCTTAGGCTATTTTTAGGTGGAAGTTTATTTTTAGATGATGAGAAAAATATATTTATAGATGATGTCTATTTATAGATGGTGAGGGAATTCTATTTATAGATGTATGTCGACTATTATTATCCCTTAATAATAGTTGGACAATAAATATTACTCTATTATCAATGAGCACTTGGAAATAGTTAACTGAAGTGGAAAATCAATTAGCTATAGGAAATTCGAGTTCAAAGGTTGATTGGTGGGACATGCAAGTTTAATTAGTTGTAACTGAGTGATTCGANTCAGGAATGAGATATTAACAACAGTTTAGGGTTAGATAAAAGAAGCACACCAACATTCTACAGTCACTCTGTAAGTTAATAAATACTATGATAACCACCGAGAGTTGACAACCACTGAAATACAAACGGTGGTAAAACCCTTCAACCATAAAACACAAATATTCATGGCACCATTGTCTTCATTATTCCATAGAGAACAATCAATAAAAACCAAGATGACCCATAAATAACTAATGCACAACCTTTATATTCAATAATACCCATTTCTCTGCTTACAACTACAAACATTTTATTGTCATAATAGAGAGCCATAACACCATATGTACACACAGTCGAAAATCTCAAGAACACACGGAATCCAAGCATCACTAAGCCACCATTTGGTTAATAAAATAGAGAATCCATCATGGATGGAGAGAAAACAACCATACCTTTGAAAAAAACGTTAAAATGACGATTTGGTTGAGCTTTCCCTTCCAAAAAAACTTGAAAACATGGAGCTTCACAACCAACAGAGCGATAATGCAACAATGAAACAATGCTAGGGTGATGGGCGATAGGGAAGGTTTGGAGTGACGTGCAATAAATGCACATCGCTTATATACCTGGCCCCATTCAATTCCAATTATGAGACAACCCAATAAGCATAACATCAACCAATAAATCAAACCATATAACCAATGCATAATCAATTCCAATCCATCGTAAGATCTGAGACCATATCTATTGCATAGTGCAGCACCCGAGGTATTTTATACGTTAACCTTTGCCATAACTCCACACAATAAATCAAACCATATCCACATTGTTATATGCACCTCCATTCAACTTTGATGACATTTTCATAGTCCATTAATCAAACATAGTATAATAGTTAGGACTAACACTTGTACCCATTAATTCTTTCATTTGAAATTTGCATGTAATCTTTTTACATAGTTCCTTTCCTTTTTCTATAAATTTAGAACCTCTTCATAGTTTTTTATTTATTTTGATCATGCTACCATTAAGTATCCCTTGCATATGTGTGGCTTAGTAATCAACATATGAATTAGTAACAGGGTTATAACATAGCACCTGTAAACAACCTTATCTTCATAACCATGGAAATTGTTATGTGTTGCAAGTGATTACCAACAACATTCAACAATAATGCATTAACCACTCATTATCACGCCAAATGAAACCAAGACTGCATCATAAAAAATGTAGGACTCTGTAGGAAACATTATAACAACAACAAAATATGTGTGATATGTCTATCCTTGTGCCTCTAGTCTACAAGGGGGTCCCACCTACTAGTTATTAATTTATTATCATATTAAATAATAGTTCTTTAGGAATCCTTTGCGGGCGGGATTCATCGTTGCGATTTTAATCGTAAAAAAACTGACGACTCCACAATGAAATCTATTTCCAACATATTAAAAAATCATAATGTCTAGTTTTGTTGACCATGTAACATCAGATCAAGAAGATATAAATCAGAATGATTATGCAATAGGGGGAAGTGAGCGGATTTAAGGGAATAATGACCGAGAATTCGGGAATAACTCATGGAATGTGTTAAGTATGAGGGGGTTTATCCCTGTAAGCATAATCATTCAACTAAAAAATGTTCTTGACTTCTCGAAGAATTTTTTTCTGAACTTTCTCTTTTGAATCTTGAAATGGATGAAAGAAAAGGAAAGCAGAAGAGGGATAAAACCAACTATCTTATAAAACAACAATTGAAGAATATAACAATTTCAATGATGTTTTCAAGAGGAACATCATGAAAATTGTGTAACTAGATTTTTATTGATTAACAATACTTTTTAGAAGTGTCGCTATGGCAAAACTAATCCAACATTTTATTTTGACAAAAAATAAACAAAAATCAAGAAATGTCCTAACAGAAATGAAACAACAGAATTGAAATAAGAAGAAATGAAATGACAAAAATGTAAAAAATAGAAATGAAAAGCTACTATAATACAAAAAACTTTCCATACAACATTAAAATTTTCAAGTTGGTTCCACACAATTCTTTAAGTGGGAACTGTTAGTGTTGTAGGAAAACAATCGCTCTTGTAAGTCCTTTAGAATGGAAGAATTTGTGCCCAGGACAAAAGCGATCTTAAAAGGACCCAGCCATAATTTTTGAAACTTTGAATGCCTTCCTCTATCAGCATGAGTTGAATCCCACAACAGTACCTTCTCATTAACTTTAAATTTGACAACTTTGATACTTTTGTTGAAATATTTTTTAACAGTCTGTTGTCTTCTCTTTATATTATCCAAGGCAAACATCCTTTTCTCCTCTAGAGTCAAAAGTGCATTGATTCTTTGAGAAAAATCAGAAGAATTCAATACTTTGACCTATAGCATTAACCAGCTTAAGGAGGAAAGTTCCAGCTTAGTAGGCATGATGGCTTCTTGACCATAAACAAGATGGAAAGGAGTGAAACCAGTGCTCACTTTGGTGGTAGTGCGATCTTCCCAAAGGGCGTAAGTGAGGAGAGTGTACCATTTATGAGGATTATCTTCAATGAGCCTCTTGATAATTCTTACCATATTCTTATTGGTAGACTCACCATGCCCTTTACCTTGGGGATAATAAGATGATGAGGTAAAACGTTTAACCCCAAAGTTAGCTAAAAATTGGGTTAGCTTAGCAGAAATAAAAGCGGGACCATTGTCTGTAATGATTTCCAAAGGAAGACCAAATCTAGAAAAAATATTATTTTCAAGGAAAGAAATCACCTGCTCATCCTGTGAATGCTTAAGCGAGACAACTTCAGTCCATTTTTTAAAATAGTATGTGGTTGTCAAGATAAAGACTTGTCCTACTAAATATGGAGGATTAATAGGAACAATAAAGTCCAAACCCCATTTTTAAAAAGGAAATTCTGGGAGGATAGGTTGTAAAGGCATGGATGAAAGGTGTTCTTTCCCAGCAAACTTCTGGCACTTGTTGCAAGATCTTGAAAAAACATAAGAATAAAAAAAGATTGAAGGCCAATAGTACCCTTTCCGGATAATCTTGAAAGAAATTGTTTTAGTAGAAAAATGACCTCCTACATGGATAACAGAATTTGAAGAACCATGAGTCTCTTGCAACAATTTATGCACTTCCTCATTGTTCACACAACGAAGCAACATACCATCGAAAAATATTCTAAACAAGAAGTCTCCAATAATGATGTATCTAGCAGATTCGAGACAGCGCCTTCTTCTTTGATGGGTATCTAATTTATCTGGACATCTTTGATTTTTCAAGTAATAAACCAAATATTTGGAGATCGGCATGTCTCTCGACATACAGAAATGTGAAACTGTTGGCATATTTATTACGGGCAAACAGAAGGCAGAGTATTTGTTTGTCATTGATGGCAAGCTCAACCCGACGATGGCGAACAAGAGAAAGTGGCAAGACCAGCAGCGCAACGATGATCGCATGGCAAGATCAGAAGCGTAAACTCCAGAAGTCAAGGAAGCAACTCAAGGCAGAAAATCGCGAAATGCAAAACCACGACTTAATCTCCATTTCAGAGTTTCAGATGCCTGGAGTTGGAGATGTCAAGGACACTCACGACAAGAATGATGAAATTGCAAAATGTGAAACCACGACTTAATCTCCATTTCGGAGTTTCGGATACCGAGAGTTGGAGGTGTCAAGGACACTCATGATAAGAATGATGAAATCACGAAATGCGAAAGATCAGAGCATGTCAAAGACTCCATTTCGGAGTTTCGCAGACCGAGAAATCAAAGGTCAAAGGAACTTTAACCTTTGAAGTAGCGAACCTCGGAATCTTGAAACAGACGCATCAACAAACCACGTCAACTAAGGACACATGGCACAATAAGGAAATGACAAGTGTCAAGATGATTCAACATTTCAGGGACATGTAAGTCACGAATCAGAGTGACACGTGGCAGATATTCGGCATGTGTCAACCACGTGTGACATCAGCAGGTTTACGTCACATCGAAACTTTCTATTTTGAGGTTTTACATAACAAGCAGAAACTCCAACATCACGAAGTCTTGAACTCCGAAATGTCGAAAGGGACTATTGTGAGTCTCGAAAACCCGAAAGGCAAAACTCTGAAATCCCGTCAAACGTCCATCTCAGTGGGTTATGTGAACTGTCCGATCACATCGAAGATTTTGTGATCATGAATTTTATAATGTTGGAGTCACGATGACTCGAAGGGAAAAACATTGAAATCCCGTCAGTCGTTCGATTAAGAAATGAAGGGATAAGATTATGAAGTTTTGTGGACCGTTGATCTGGCTCCATTTCGAGGATTGCGACTTGGAGTGTCGAGACTCTTGACCACAGGAATGTCGAAATGTCAAAATACCGAAATGCGAAATGGCGAAATCAACTCAATACCTTGTGCTTGTAATCCAACGGTGTTGGATACTTGGAAATCTTATCGAAGGGCTATTGTTGCTCTTCATGATTAATTGTTTAGTTACGATTTAGTTAGGAGAAGCGAATCATGGTTCTTGGATGATTGGCGTTTTAGTTGTTGAAGCGTTTTTATAGGGATTTGAGGGGTAACCGAAGGGGTTGTAGAAGATAAAAAGAAACACGCAGTGACTATGTGGCATTGGTGCGTATGGAATTAATGGTACAACCGTAGCTCTAAGGTAAAATTCATTTATGTAAATGAATATAAAACTGAAATAAAATCATAGAGGGACTGTGAGAAGAAATGATGAAGATATAGCAGAGATCAAGGGGAGAAGAATGGATTTTGATATGATTATATAAACATAGAGGACTTGAATGATGAATCCTTTGCCAGAGAATATAAAGAGTTGGTTTGCAGGTTCTTAGTGACAGAGAAGGATTCTAGGGTGGTAAGGAGGAGCAAGGGGAGACTGTAAAAGTCTCATGTACAAGTTGGTGCTTGTACATCTAAGAGTTGTATCTTCCATTCAGTAGGTGATGAAGAAACAGAGGTAGCAGCCTCATCTGGGTTGTAGCTCAGATAAAATAAGAATGCAAAGAGGAGTTGGAGCTTGCCTTTCATTCATAAGAAGAAAAGGTTTTTTCCCTTTTGGGTTTCCTCATGAAAAATCATTGTGTCACTGTTTCATTTATGTGATTGTATATTTATTGGTTAAATGTATTACTGCAAGTTAAATGTTAAAGGCATGA
>JZKD02S1550093.1:0-10415 GCA_000966675.3 Picea glauca
TTGGAGAGTGTGCTTATAAAAAACTCTTTTCACACAAGAAAACTATTTTTCTTCTCAATGGCAACAAGGGTTATATCTGAATTAACTTACCTAGAAAATGTAAATTTTCCCTCTCTTTCTGTGATCCAAATTATTTTTAAAAATGAAATGAAGGAAGAGATATAACAATGAAGTTTATAGAGATATTGCAAGATACACAAAAAATTTTCAATAAACACAAAGATACAATAATACACAATTCCTATTAATGAGCAAAATGTACAAAACTATAGAAATACAGAGTGAAAGAGTCACTAGAATGGTGGTAGCTTATCTCTGAGAAGAGATGTGATGGCTACTCGCATTCATAAGAAGAATGTTGTTACAGTGAGGCTCCAAAGGCCTTTTTAACCTAAAGAAAATCCAAAACCCTAACTCCGGAAGATGAAAAACCAACAATTTTGTGGACCTCGTTTTGGGTAGTTTGGTGTATCAACTTCCTGGGGGCGTAGCTTTGGCATACGATCTATGTTTTGGGAATGTAATAGCTCATTGGAAAGGTATCGACGAGGAGATTCATTTTTGTGGATAAAAAAAAAGTGCATGCTCGTGAAAAAACATTTTTTAGGCTCTTAAAAAAGGCCCCGAAAGTTTAGGAACCGAAAAACTGCTAAAAATAGTAAGTTGTCAAAAAACTGTTTTGAGCTAGTTGGAATAGGTGGGTGGCCACCGATATCCACCTGGATAAATCCTCCATAATTAGGAATAAATGGTCTCCATTGTGTTGAGTTATCGGGGGAAAAATGAAAGCGTTTGTTGAATTTGAACCTTGGTGAGTTGCTTGCCTTGTTGGAGAAGTTATGTTGCTTGGTTTGTGGAAGATTGTCAAGAACATGATATTGAAAGGGTTCGAACTTTTTAATCAGTCGGGATACCTCATATGACTATGTCCAGAAGGAATATTTTGGCTTTGTTGCAATCTTCTCGACCTTCTTCTTTTAGATAGAAGGTGCTTGGATCGAGGCTGCAGTTGTTGTAGTGTCTTTTTGTTCATCTTTTGAATAGATTGTGAAGAAGATGAATTTTTGAGTATGAGATACTACCTTGCGACATTATTTAGGTGGGACAATTGTAACATCCCACTCTGGCGCACTGAGAAAACTTATTCTTTGAGGAAACTTGCTCGCAAGTTATCTGGACTTTTATGATAAGAAAACATTTGTCCTTGATTATGATGCGATATGATAGATGACATGATGTTTTACTATTTGACATGGACAGGTGCTATTGACTCGGTTTTACTGAGTGTGCAGAGTTTTTGGACCTTGAGGATGGGGAGGCATCGACGGAACCCCTTGGACTCCGGATCAAGTCATGGAGTGTGCTATAGGATTTGACTGTTTATTGTGATTTTAGTACATTTGATTTGATGATATGACGTGGACATGTTCTGACACGATTGTTGATGATGTAGGCTGACGATAGCTTGTCGACCAGACTCACATAAAGAGGCCACACACGATTTCGAGAGAGGTTGAGGGAGAGGGGTGGATAACAGCCCTACCATAACCTACTAGCACTCCACATGGCTCGAACTGTAGGTTAACGATTACCTAGTTCGAGAGGATCCACGATGTCGTGAGGGCAGACTGCGACAGTCACTCACGATGATTCTAAGGGAAGCGCAATAAGGCGGGGGCCTTATTCCTTAGAGCCCTTAGTCTCCCACAAGTTCACCTGGTGGAGTGTTGACTCCAGGGGTTATTGATGTCTACCAATTAGTCAAGAAGCGAGTGGCACCCTTGGAGCACGTGGTGCATCCTGAAGGGCACGTCGCGGAAAGGAAACACTAGAAGCGAGTGGCACCCTTGGAGCACTTGGTGCATCCTGAAGGGCANTTGGAGAGTGTGCTTATAAAAAACTCTTTTCACACAAGAAAACTATTTTTCTTCTCAATGGCAACAAGGGTTATATCTGAATTAACTTACCTAGAAAATGTAAATTTTCCCTCTCTTTCTGTGATCCAAATTATTTTTAAAAATGAAATGAAGGAAGAGATATAACAATGAAGTTTATAGAGATATTGCAAGATACACAAAAAATTTTCAATAAACACAAAGATACAATAATACACAATTCCTATTAATGAGCAAAATGTACAAAACTATAGAAATACAGAGTGAAAGAGTCACTAGAATGGTGGTAGCTTATCTCTGAGAAGAGATGTGATGGCTACTCGCATTCATAAGAAGAATGTTGTTACAGTGAGGCTCCAAAGGCCTTTTTAACCTAAAGAAAATCCAAAACCCTAACTCCGGAAGATGAAAAACCAACAATTTTGTGGACCTCGTTTTGGGTAGTTTGGTGTATCAACTTCCTGGGGGCGTAGCTTTGGCATACGATCTATGTTTTGGGAATGTAATAGCTCATTGGAAAGGTATCGACGAGGAGATTCATTTTTGTGGATAAAAAAAAAGTGCATGCTCGTGAAAAAACATTTTTTAGGCTCTTAAAAAAGGCCCCGAAAGTTTAGGAACCGAAAAACTGCTAAAAATAGTAAGTTGTCAAAAAACTGTTTTGAGCTAGTTGGAATAGGTGGGTGGCCACCGATATCCACCTGGATAAATCCTCCATAATTAGGAATAAATGGTCTCCATTGTGTTGAGTTATCGGGGGAAAAATGAAAGCGTTTGTTGAATTTGAACCTTGGTGAGTTGCTTGCCTTGTTGGAGAAGTTATGTTGCTTGGTTTGTGGAAGATTGTCAAGAACATGATATTGAAAGGGTTCGAACTTTTTAATCAGTCGGGATACCTCATATGACTATGTCCAGAAGGAATATTTTGGCTTTGTTGCAATCTTCTCGACCTTCTTCTTTTAGATAGAAGGTGCTTGGATCGAGGCTGCAGTTGTTGTAGTGTCTTTTTGTTCATCTTTTGAATAGATTGTGAAGAAGATGAATTTTTGAGTATGAGATACTACCTTGCGACATTATTTAGGTGGGACAATTGTAACATCCCACTCTGGCGCACTGAGAAAACTTATTCTTTGAGGACACTTGCTCGCAATTTATCTGGACTTTTATAATAAGAAAACATTTGTCCTTGATTATGATGCGATATGATAGATGACATGATGTTTTACTATTTGACATGGACAGGTGCTATTGACTCGGTTTTACTGAGTGTGCAGGGTTTTTGGACCTTGAGGATGGGGAGGCATCGACGGAACCCCTTGTACTCCGGATCAAGTCGGGGAGTGTGCTATAGGAGTTGATTGTTTATTGTGATTTTAGTACATTTGATTTGATGATATGACGTTGACATGTTCTGACACGATTGTTGATGATGTAGGCTGACGATAGCTTGTCGACCAGACTCACATAAAGAGGCCACACACGATTTCGAGAGAGGTTGAGGGAGAGGGGTGGATAGCAGCCCTGCCATAACCTAATAGCACTCCCACCGTGGCACGAACTGTAGGTTAACGATGTCGTGAGGGAAGACTGCGACAGTCACTCACGATGATTCTAAGGGAAGCGCAATAAGGCGGGGGCCTTATTCCTTAGAGCCCTTAGTCTCTCACAAGTTCACCTGGCGGAGTGTTGACTCCAGGGGTTATTGATGTCTACCAATTAGTCAAGAAGCGAGTGACACCCTTGGAGCACGTGGTGCATCCTGAAGGGCACGTCGCGCAAAGGAAACACTAGAAGCGAGTGGCACTCTTGGAGCACTTGGTGCATCCTGAAGGGCATGTCGCGCAAAGGAAACACTAGAGGTGAGTGGCACCCTTGGAGCACGTGGTGCATCCTGAAAGACACGTCGCACAAAGGAAACACTAGAGGCGAGTGGCACGTCGCTGGTCTCACGAATCTTATAACCAGGGCTCCTGAGCAATTGAGGCCTGGTAATTTAATAACATTTGAATGAATTTATCTTAATGTAGACTGGCTTAATTTATTTTTTTATACGAATACAACAGATCTAGAAATCGAGATGTAACATGCACTTTGAGGCTGTAAAGGTATAATGGCTTGAGATTGACAAACCCATTTAAACTGGGACCTCATATGCAACACCAGATTGCAAAGCTATGTTCACAAACCCTTTTTAACCCTGATTTCATCTGTAGGTCTAGATTGCTTATTTCAATTTGTATATATGATACGTGTCCCAATTCTCTGAACATCTCTTAATTTCATNCAAAACCCTAATCCCGGAAGATGAAAAGCCGACAATTTTGTGGACCTCGTTTTGGGTAGTTTGGTGTATCAACTTCCTGGGGGCGTAGCTTTGGCATACGATCTTTGTTTTGGGCCTGTAATATCTCATTGGAAAGGTATCAACGAGGAGATTCATTTTTGGGGATAAAAAAAAAGTGCATGCTTGTGAAAAAACGTTTTTTAGGCCCTTAAAAAAGGCTCCGAAAGTTTAGGAACCGAAAAACTGGTAAAAATAGTAAGTTGTCAGAAAAATGTTTTGAGCCAATTGGAATAGGTGGGTGTCCACCGATATCCACCTGGATAAATCCTCCATAATTAGGAATAAATGGTATCCATTGTGTTGAGTTATCGGGGGAAAGAGGAAAGCGTTTGTTGAATCTGAACCTTGGTGAGTTGTTTGCCTTGTTGGAGAAGTTATGTTGCTTGGTTTGTGGAAGATTGTCGAGAACATGATATTGAAAGGGTTCGACCTTTTTAATCAGTCGAGATACCTCATATGACTATGTGCAGAAGGAATATTTTGGCTTTGTTGCAATATTTTCGACCTTCTTCTTTTGGATAGAAGGTGCTTGGATCGAGGCTGCACTTTTTGTAGTGTCTTTTTGTTCATATTTTGAATAGATTGTGAAGAAGATGAATTTTTTAGTATGAGTTACTACCTTGCGACATTATTTAGGTGGGACAATTGTAGCATCCCACTCTGGCGCTTTGAGAAAACTTATTCTTTGAGGACACTTGCTCGCAAGTTATCTGGACTTTTATGATAAGAAAACATTTGTCCTTGATTATGATGCGATATGATAGATGACATGATGTTTTACTGCTTGACATGGACAGGTGCTATTGACTCGGTTTTAATGAGTGTGCAGGGTTTTTGGACCTTGAGGATGTGGAGGCATCGACAGAACCCCTTGGACTCCGGATCAAGTCAGGGAGTGTGCTATAGGGGTTGATTGTTTATTGTAATTTTAGTACATTTGATTTGATGATATGATGTGGACATGTTCTGACACGATTGTTGATGATGTAGGTTGACGATAGCTTGCCGACCAGACTCACTTAAAGAGGCCACACACGATTTCGAAAGAGGTTGAGGGAGAGGGGTGGATAGCAGCCCTGCCATAACCTACTAGCACTCCCACCGTGGCTCNTCCACCGATATCCACCTGGATAAATCCTCCATAATTAGGAATAAATGGTATCCATTGTGTTGAGTTATCGGGGGAAAGAGGAAAGCGTTTGTTGAATCTGAACCTTGGTGAGTTGCTTGGCTTGTTGGAGAAGTTATGTTGCTTGGTTTGTGGAAGATTGTCGAGAATAAGATATTGAAAGGGTTTGACCTTTTTAATCAGTCGAGATACCTCATATGACTATGTGCAGAAGGAATATTTTGGTTTTGTTGCAATCTTTTCGACCTTCTTCTTTTGGATAGAAGGTGCTTGGATCGAGGCTGCACTTTTTGTAGTGTCTTTTTGTTCATCTTTTGAATAGATTGTGAAGAAGATGAATTTTTTAGTATGAGTTACTACCTTGCGACATTTTTTAGGTGGGACAATTGTAGCATCCCACTCTGGCGCACTGAGAAAACTTATTCTTTGAGGACACTTGCTCGCAAGTTATCTGGACTTTTATGATAAGAAAACATTTGTCCTTGATTATGATGCGATATGATAGATGACATGATGTTTTACTGCTTGACATGGACAGGTGCTATTGACTCGGTTTTACTGAGTGTGCAGGGTTTTTGGACCTTGAGGATGTGGAGGCATCGACGGAACCCCTTGGACTCCGGATCAAGTCAGGGAGTGTGCTATAGGGGTTGATTGTTTATTGTAATTTTAGTACATTTGATTTGATGATATGATGTGGACATGTTCTGACACGATTTTTGATGATGTAGGTTGACGATAGCTTGTCGACCAGACCTACTTAAAAAGGCCACACACGATTTCGAGAGAGGTTGAGAGAGAGGGGTGGATAGCAGCCCTGCCATAACCTACTAGCACTCCCACCGTGGCTCGAACTGTAGGTTAATGATTACCTAGTTCGAGAGGATCCACGATGCCGTGAGGGCAGACTGCGACAGTCACTCACGATGATTCTAAGGGAAGCGCAATAAGATGGGGAACTTATTCCTTAGAGCCCTTAGTCTCCCACAAGTTCACCTGGCGGAGTGTTGACTCCAGGGGTTATTGATGTCTACTAATCAGTCAAGAAGCGAGTGGCACCCTTGGAGCACGTGGTGCATCCTGAAGGGCACGTCGCGTAAAGGAAACACTAGAAGTGAGTGGCACCCTTGGAGCACTTGGTGCATCCTGAAGGGCACGTCGCGCAAAGGAAACACTAGAGGTGAGTGGCACCCTTGGAGCACGTGGTGCATCCTGAAGGGCACGTCGCACAAAGGAAACACTAGAGGCGAGTGGCACGTCGCTGGTTTCACAAATCTCATAACCAGGGCTCCTGAGCAATTGAGGCCTGGTAATTTAATAACATTTGAATGAATTTATCTTAATGTAGACCCACTTAATTTATTTTTTTATACGAATACAACAGATATAGAAATCGAAGTGTAACATGCACTTTGAGGCTGTAGAGGTATAATGGCTTGAGATTGAAAAACCCATTTAAACTGGGACCTGATATGCAGCACCAGATTGCAAAGCTATGTTCACAAACCCTTTTTAACCCTGGTTTCATCTGTAGGTCTAGATTGCTTATTTCAATTTGTATATATGATACGTGTCCCAATTCTCTGAACATCTCTTACTTTCATTATGTCATATGCATCTCTCGAATTTCGAAAATGCACAGGAAACCATGGGCCTGTGCGAATGTTTATGTTCAATTCACTCCATGCATTATATAAATGGAGTGTATTTTTCTGTCATAAAACGAACCAACGAACTAATTTATTAGAGATGTTATCCACATATATGAAGAAACATGTTTTAAATTTCCAAACCAATTTAAAACAAAATGCTATCCAGTATATCCCTTTCATTCAATCGCAAATCGAAGANAAGATGAATTTTTGAGTATGAGATACTACCTTGCGACATTATTTAGGTGGGACAATTGTAACATCCCACTCTGGCGCACTGAGAAAACTTATTCTTTGAGGACACTTGCTCGCAAGTTATCTGGACTTTTATGATAAGAAAACATTTGTCCTTGATTATAATGCGATATGATAGATGACATGATGTTTTATTGCTTGACATGGACAGGTGCTATTGACTCGGTTTTACTGAGTGTGCAGGGTTTTTGGACCTTGAGGATGCGGAGGCATCGACGGAACCCCTTGGACTCTGGATCAAGTTAGGGAGTGTGCTATAGGGGTTGATTGTTTATTTTTATTTTAGTACATTTGATTTGATGATATGATGTGGACATGTTCTGACATGATTGTTGATGATGTAGGCTGACGATAGCTTGTCGACCAGACTCACATAAAGAGACCACACACAATTTCGAGAGAGGTTGAGGGAGAGGGGTGGATAGCAGCCCTGCCATAACCTACTAGCACTCCCACTGTGGCTCGAACTGTAGGTTAACGATTACCTAGTTCGAGAGGATCCACGATGCCCTGAGGGCAGAGTGCGACAGTCGCTCATGATGATTCTAAGGGAAGCGCAATAAGGCGGGGGCCTTATTCCTTAGAGCCCTTAGTCTCCCACAAGTTCACCTGGCGGAGTGTTGACTCCAGGGGTTGTTGATGTCTACCAATCAGTCAAGAAGTGAGTGGCACCCTTGGAGCACGTGGTGCATCCTGAAAGGCATGTCGCACAAAGGAAACACTAGAAGCGAGTGGCACCCTTGGAGCACTTGGTGCATCGTGAAGGTCACGTCGCGCAAAGGAAACACTAGAGGTGAGTGGCACCCTTGGAGCACGTGGTGCATCCTGAAGGGCACGTCACACAAAGGAAACACTAGAGTCGAGTGACACGTCGTTGGTCTCACGAATCTTATAACCAGGGCTCCTGAGCAATTGAGGCGTAATTTAATAACATTTGAACGAATTTATCTTAATGTAGACCCGCTTATTTTTTTTTTTTATACGAATACAACAGATCTAGAAATCTAAGTGTAACATGCACTTTGAGACTGTAGAGGTATAATGGCTTGAGATTGACAAACCCATTTAAACTGGGACCTCATATGCATCACCAGATTGCAAAGCTATGTTCACAAACCCTTTTTAACCCTGGTTTTATCTGTAGGTCTAGATTGTTTATTTCAATTTGTATATATGATACGTGTCCCAATTCTCTGAACATCTCTTACTTTCATAAACAGGTCCGATCGTAAGGTTTTGTTACCGACGGAAGGCATGGCCGACAGCGAGCCACACAGATCAATGAAGGGCAGAGGCAGAGGCAGAGGCAGCTCGCGTTCGAAACCCTTGCATAAACAAGACGAAACTGTACCCATTTGCAATCATTATGGTTCAAGCAGTGAATCTGATGACCGGGAGAGTGTAAAAGAAACCGTACGGAATATAGGGAACGGTGAATTTAATGGAGAGTACGTAGAGACATATTCAACGTTTCAGGCGGCACAGGAACATGATGAATTTGTTGTTGCTCAACAACAGATTGAATGCCGCCACGATCTGATCTGTAACCTCAAATCTAGTGAGGCTGAAACTCCTGCAAGTAATGCCATCGAGCTAGAGCTTACGCTTGGTTCTCAAAGCTCGTCCTCTCCACCTACTCCTCGTAAAGTATCAGCTCTCGACATCAGTTGGAATGAGGCCCGTTGGGATCACTGCATGCTGGAGACTTATCTCCCATGAAAAATTATGGTTTCTAGTGTCGGCCAATAGGCATGGCAGAGATTCAGTGATTCTACGTAGTAATGTATGTAGGAAATTCGAGTAAATTATTATAGACTGGCAGAAGGAGCATTTGATGGACTTCCCCGGCCAGACCTGTTTACGGTGGAATTCTAAATGATGCTTTTAAAAATGCGTGAAGATTTGTGCAATATTTGTGCGCAGAAGAAAAATCAAACTATGCTTCTCCCAAATTCCAATAATGCATCTTGCAGAAAGTTAGACTTAAGTTCGAATAATAAATCCAATAGGGTATCGTGCTGATTTTAATTTCTCAGGCCGGAATTACGATGACCTGAAAAATCAGGGTCCGGAAACGTACATTTACAGCTTCTGGCCTAAATCCAGTTGACAACTGTTAGTTGCCCTTCGTTTTATAAATAAAGGTGAAAAATTCTGTAGATATTTTTGGAGAAATCTGAAATTACAGTCACCAAATTCTGCTGTTTTCGCCCAGGTTTCTTATATTTATTTTTTATTCCCTGCCGCTCACGCAGATAGTAATTAGTTAGTTCAAAATTAAAAAAATGGGGTTCCCTAAACTATCTTTTGAGTTTTTTAATTTTTTTAAAGTAATCTGTTAATGTAAATCTGTATAAAATAGCTATTTTTGTTTAAATGGATTTACTGTGCTGGAAAAATCTTAAGACATTTAGATTATATAAACTTAATCATAAAAAGACAATCATTCCTTAATCAATTTTGAGCAAACTCAAACAAAAAAAAGTAACCTATAAACTTTTAAAAAGTAAAACTTTTAAAATTATTCAAAAATAAACGTAAAAAAACAAACATTCCTCAGTCAATTTTTAGCAAACTCAAACAGAAAAAGTAGCCAAAAACTTTTTAAAAGTAGAACTTTTAAATTTATTCAAAGTTTAAAAATTCAAAAAAAGAGACTAAGGAAAAAAAGTTAAAAAAAAACTAAAAAAATTTCAAAATTGTTCGACTTTTAATTAATAATTAAAATTTCTTTTTGACTTTAACTTTATAATATATCATTAATTTTTAATTAAAATAATGTTTAATCGTATGAAATGAACTTTATACCATTAGTAATTAAAATAATATTTAATTATATGAAATGTTATTAGTCCATTTCTCATGGATTTGACTATTATATTTTCTTATATTTAAGGGCCGACGAGGTGATGAAAATAATCACATCTCAAATTTAATTTTTTTATATTACCGTTAAATAATTATGCTGCCGGTAGATTTGGAAGCATGTGATGGCCGAGGGGTCGATCCGGCGATTTCTACAATGTTCGGTGATGAATCTTGATAAAGCGTAAAATTCATCGACTACTTTAGGATTTAGCTTTAGATTATACTGTCCTTCGATCGGTTTCACCTTAAAAGATGGAAAACCGAGGAAAATA